>QAXN01002925.1:0-10001 GCA_004335795.1 Chlamydomonas sp. 3222 | reverse complement strand
GACGTGTGTGGCTGTGCGGACTGCGTTACCCTGCAGCTGCGGCACCTGCGCAGATGCCCCAGGTTCCGGATCCACCGCCTGGCCAGGCGGTGCAGGCGGCTGCGTGAGCGTGAGGCGGCGGGGCGGGTTGGCAGCTGCAGCTGCTGCCTTACGCGCTGGCCTGGCCGCAGCTGGCTTGGGGTTTGTCTCCCAATCGCTCTGAGCTGCTGATCTGGAGGAGGGTTGGGTCCCGTGCCCTTGCGAATGCTGCGTAGAGCTGGGGCTAGAATTGGCGTCACCAGAGGCAAGCGGAGATGCCTCAGGAGCAGCGCCCTCTCCATTGGGGTACTCGTCGCGCCAGGGCAGGGACTTGCGGGCCCGGGGTCGGGACATGTAGCTTTCCGGCGTGTTGGTGCTGCTGGTGGGAACGCTGTCTGTGTAGGCGCCCAATAGGGCACGAAGGGCCTGCCCCTTGGAGTCGGCCCCTGCTGAGCTGCCCCCGTGGCTGCCATCCTGCGACAGCCGCCCGCTGCCAGAGCGCAGCGTCATGGAGCGAGACAGCGCCTGGCGGAAGTCGCTGAGGATGGCCTCCGCCTCAGAGCGCAAGCTCGCCACGTCGGCCGAGGGCGTGTCCAGGATGGTCAGCCCTTTTGGGTGGCCCCCTATGGTGCCATCTGGGGTCCGGAGCCCGTGCCTCCCTTGCTTCAAGGGGCTGGGGCTTTGGTCAGGCACACGAGAGTCGCTGCTGCTGGTTTGGCCGCCAGGTGTGTAGCTTCGCACCTCACCAGGGGTCGCCTGCGCAGGGCCAGGTGGCGAGGGTTACGGCTATCCTGGGGGCGCCGGGTGACCTCAGGACACGCGCTTACCCTTCCCGCAAGACCCTTCAGAGACCCAAACTCTGCAGATAAGTTGACTGCTTTGCTGAAATCGGAGAGCACTGGTGAGAACGCGAACGTTGAGGCTGGAGCTGCATGGCTGTGGTCCAGCGGACTTGGCATAAGCGGCCATGGCACCTCGTTACGATTGTGAGTTTCCATGTCCGCGTCCTAAAACATTCTGGAGCTATGCGCAGCATGAAGCATGGCGCTTTGCAGACAGGTCCTCGTCAAAACCGGAGGGCAACAGCAGGCACACATGCGCTCAAATTCATTTTGTACACGTTTAAGCACTCAGCCGTAGGTAAGTTGCATTAGGGCATAGGCATTCCCAGCTGTCAGGGGGCAGTTTGCGTCGGATCATTTGCGCCCATGGGTGCAGCTTGCCGGGCTCGTCGCCAAAAGATCCATATTGGAATAGAGCCCGTAGCTATCGATTATATCCAGTCGCCTTGCGTTGGCAGTGAGACAATTTGACGCGTGCGCTCCGTGACCGTTGCTCGGTCGCAGGAATAGTAGCGACAAGCCGTTGAACGCATCCTGTCAACAGAATGCACACACGCTGCTTGAAAAACGGCTTTCGCGGACATAGGGTTCAAGGGGCATGTCGCCATGTCTATCCGTCCTCTTTAGCAATTAGAGCGGCGACCGCACACACAGGCAGAAGACACATACACTCATGTTCTTCAACACAAGATTCCGCCTATGCTCGGCCAGCTGAGGCGACAGAGCTCCCACCGTCCCAGGACGACAAGGCCGAGGCCGCAGGCTCGAGCGACCGCGCAATCACGGAGGCGTCTCGGAGGGCCTTTATTCTCAGTGACACATGCAGGTATGGCGTCGTGACGCCGCGTCGTGGCGTCCTGGGAAGAAACGGGACTGTTGCAGAACCGGTGGCGGACGAGAGGCCACGATCCAAATTATGCCCCACAGCGGATTCGCCTTCTGCTGCAGGGCGGCTAGAAGCAGCACTACACCATGCCACCTCTAACGCGAACGACGTGAAGGCGTGCGTTGCCAGTGCAGCAACCCTGGGGTAACAACAGGTGTCGTATAAGATGCCTTGCCCCCTATTCCCCCTCCTACGCAGCTTCCTGGCCTCGGACCTGAAGCTCTTGGTGGAGAAAGGGGTAAGGGTTTCCGCATCCTTGCACGAGCCGTCCACTGCACCTCAGCATCCGTGTGACGCTATTGCTCGTCGCCGTAAAGAAGTAGTGCACAAGTACACATAAGTGCAATGGAGGCTTGCCAGAGCTGTGGGCACGGCCCAGCACGGCACCGGCATGCAGCAAAAAGTCCCAATGTCCGTTCTACATCGTGCCCCCACAGGAGATTACAGCTTCGCGGTATTCGCGCGACTTCACTTACGAGGACCCCGTCGTCAAGTACGACAGCGTCGACGCTTACGTAAGCACCGTACGTCTCAGCCCGCTCCAAAGCTGCACCAGGGAATGGGAGCCTCGTACAGTCTCGAGGGGCTCGATGTCTGCAGCCTCATGGCTGGCGGCGGGCGCGACGTAGGCCGCCACGATGACAGCGACAGCCAGCCAGCACAGCGTGCACCGAAGTCCACCGGCACCGGATGGTGAACCATGCTTACCCTCCCACCAACCCACTTGCCTTCCCCGCGATCCCTGCACACCCACCTCCGCTCCGGGCCGGCAGGTGCTGATGATCCGCGCCCTGCGCGCCGCCTTCCAGACCACCTTGGACCTGCACGCCGTGGCCCCCACCACCAGCGGGGGGGAGGGCGGCCAGCAGCATCAGGGCGACGAGGTGACGGCCCGCTGGACGGCGGTGCTGGAGGTGTGGGCGCTGCCGTGGAAGCCGCAAATCACGCTCACGGGGCGGTCCGTGTACAAGGTGGGGACTGGGGGAGGGAGGAACGACCAAGGTGGGAGGGCGGCAGGTGGGGGTGGGCGTTGAAATGTGGGCCCGGAGGGTGGGAGGGGGGTGTCAGGCACGAGGGGAGGGACGACGGAGGGAGTTGGCGGCAGGCATCACCGATGGCGGGAGCGGACGGGAGGGGGGCTCGGCAGGAAAACAAGCGCGGGTTGCGGACGGGAGGGAGGGCGCGCCGGGATGCAGAGTCAGACGGGTGGATACGTACCGTGTACGAGGCGAGGTCCGTCGGCGCGTGGAGCGCCTCCGTGTGGACGGTCCGGGGGCTGCCTCGTGCAGCAGCCAACGCGTCGGGTCCCCTACACGTCTCCCTCCTCCTCCATGGCCGCATCGCCAACTGCACTTGCTCGCTGCTGCTGCCGCTGCTGCGGTGGTGACTGCGTTGACGTCAGCCACTCTGTCCTAACCGCCTTGCAGCGCTCACGCAGCATGGGCCCGAGGCGTCTCGCCGCCCGTGCTGCTGCGTGCCATCACGAAGGAAACCTACGCCTGTGCCCCTTCGCCCCAAACGCAACCCTGCGGGCAGCCAGACCCCGATATGGGGGGTTTTCGATGCGCATGCGCGTCATCCTAGTCCCTGACCCCATCGCTCAACCCGCTGCGTCTCATATCCTTTCCCCGCGCCCCTCCCCCCACGCAGCTGGACCCCGCCACGGGGCTCATCGTGTCGCAGACGGACTACTGGGACGGCGTGGACCGGAACGCGTGAGCGGGGAACTGGAGGGTGTGCGGGGGGACAGGCTGGCATGCGGGCGTCGGGGTAGCACCACACCAGCAGCAAGGTGAGCAGGCCAGGTCATGTTGGCGCAGGGGCATCATGCGGCCACGTCATGCAGGCTTTCTATCGGTAACCCAGTCCAATCCTACCTTTCCCCTTCGCTGGACGGGCTGCAGTGCGGCCATTCCCCGGCCACTCACTCACGCCCCACCAACGCGACCCTCCCCTTGCCCATCTCGCTCCCTCGCCCGCCTCCCGCCCTCCGCCGCCGCTCCCCCAGCTTCCTGTCGCTGGAGGGGCTGCAGTACCTGTGGCGCAGCGTGACCCAGGTGCAGGTGACGCCCAACATCGAGACGCCCAAGTACGTGGTGCTCAAGCGGCTCAAGGCGCGTGGGGCAGGCGGGGGGGCGCGGCAGGGAGGGGGAGGACGGGTACGCGTAATACACGAGTAAAATGTGTCAGGCGTCAGGATATTGCAGAAACGCTGGTGCCTGCACGCGTAGAGGAAGCGGGTTCACAAGCAAAAACAGAAACGACAGATAGGGAGGGGGAGGGGGGAGCGTGCGGCAGGACGGGATTGCGCATGCGGCAGTGGCGCCCGTGGGCGCGCAGTGCCCTCCACAGTAGGCCATGTGTACGTAGTGATGCGGGGGTGCTGGAAGGCACAACGGAGGAGTTGCGGGATGGGGGGAAACAACGTACAAGTAACGAGGAAGAAGAGGGGTTAACATGCGTGTGGTTAATTCAAGCAGATGTTCCACTGGCGGGCATGGCGCGACAGTCCATACCAAAGGGTAGGTGAAATCTGCATGGCTGGCTGGCATACCGGCATCATGCGCTCAGCCTATATCTGGGGTTGCTTGTGCGACAGCGTGCAGTGGCTGATAGGCTCAAACCCCATTACCCTGCCGCTTGCTCCTCAGCCCAACCGCCTCATGCCCCTGTAGTTGACTCGTTCGACCTTGACTCATCCCGGCCTCGTGTTGCCCATGGCGTGCAGGACTATGAGATCCGCAAGTACGAGCCGTACCTGGTGAGCCGCACCGGGCCGCAGAGGCAGGGGCAGGGGCAGCACACCGGGCGCCGCGCGCTGCGCACACGCACCCCGCTATCCTCACTGGCAGCCCGTGCAGGGCTTCAGACGCCGATGAGGATTGACGCTGGGCATGGCGTTGACGCCGCGTCCCGCACCGCAAACGTGACATTGCCGAGGGTCCGTCGCGCTGCACCACGGCTCGCACCTCGCTCCCTTCCACCCTGGCCCAGCCCCTCCTTGCCGCGGGCCCCCGAACCTGCCGCCCCCAGGTGGCCGAGACGCCCATGGGCGGCGGCGCCGGCCCCGCCAGCGGCGCGGGCTTCTCGGAGCTGGCCCGCTACATCTTCGGCGGCAACCAGCAGGCGATGAGCCTGGAGATGACCACGCCCGTCATCACCACCGTGCAGCCGGGGAACGAGAGCGTGGCCATGCAGTTTGTCATGGAGGGCAGGTGGGGCAGGGGAGGCGGGGCAGGGGAGGCGGACGGGCAGATATGGTGGGGCGCGTAAGAGTAACTTGCTCACGGCCACTCGAAAGGTCATGCTCTTCTTCATGGAGGGGAGGTGGGGCAGGGGAGGTGGGGTAGGGGAGGCTGATGTGGTGGGGCCTTCGGCTACCGGTAAGTTGCTCACGGCCATCCAAAAAGCATGGTGTACGCCTGGCCACCTGGGGCTCTTGCACCGCTGTTCCCGCGTGCCGAGCCGCTACCAACACTGGCCAGCAAGCCCCTCCTCGCGCCCTGCGTGTTGCGTCTCTCGCGATGTCCTCAGTCTTGTATACCCCCAGGTGCCTGGGGGTCACCGCAGTCTGCCCCCCCCTTCCTGCCCCTGCACCGTTATGACATGTCCCGTTTGCTTCGCTCCTTTCACACGGTTCCGGACTCGTCGCCGTGGCGCTTGCATTGGACTGCTTCTACTCATGGTATGGGATTGCGGCTTGTCGGGACGCTTCCTCCAGGTGGGTCTCGGGGTTCTGAGCTTCTTTACGGGTCGGGTGCACGCACGCCGGGACTAGCCTGCACCCCCTCTTTACACCTCACGTACCCTCATTCACTCACTATTATTCGACCAGACTATCAGTGTTTTCCAGCTTCACACCTCTGCACGCCGGCGCAGCACAACCTACAGCAGCGGAGCCTCATCGACTGCTCTTCCGTGGCTGTCCGGTAACGGGATGGGCTGGGCATATTTCTAAGCGCCATCATCGACCATGTCAGTTGAAGAAGTTCGTCTGGCGTCCTACCGCCTAACCCCCCCGCCCCCACACACCCCACCCTCACGCCCTGACCCACGGTTCGCTTTCTGTCGTCCACAGTCGTCGCCACGCCCTACCCCCGCTGCCACCGCCTCTCTCCCGGCCGCCACCTGCTAGTATCACTACCGTTTCACTCGAGTTACTAGTGCTTTGCCCCGCCCCCCCTGCAGGTACCAGGACGTGGCCGCGCTGCCCGACCCCACTGACCCGCGGGTCGCACGCCGCCGCCAGGAGGGCAGCTACGTGGCGGCTATCCGCTTCGCGGGCTGGCCGCTGGACTACGAGGTCGGTGGCGCCAGGGGCAGGGGAGGGGGGGGCACCGGGCATGCTGGGCACGTACGAGGCCGAGGGCAGCGCGTCGGTGATGGAGCCTCCGACAGCGTCTTGCGCTTTGTACCTCCAGCCTCATGGCCGGCGGCGGGGCGCGACACAGGCCGCGGGACCAACAATCTGCTGCGCAGGCCTCACCCCGCTGCCCCTTCCCCACGCCCCATCGGCTGCAGCCCCACAGATGCACGGAACAAGCACCAAGCAGCACGCTTGCCCCACCTGCCACACGCCCGCCACCTGCCCGTCCTCGCCCCCGCCCCCGCCCCCGCTCCTTGCACCACGCAGGTTGTGCAGGCGGAGCGGCAGCTGCGCGACCTGCTCATCCGCGACGGCCTGCGCGCCGCCGCCGGCTACCAGCTGGCGCGCTACAACGACCCCTCCACGCCCCCCCTGGTGCGCCGCAACGAGGTGCTCATACGCCTGGAGGACTTCGCCTGGCCGTGAACAGGGCGGGGTTGGCACTTGGTGGTGGTGGCGGTGTAAGGTTTGACGGGGTCTGTGGCTGGTCGCTGGCCCTGCTGGCGGTGTGCTCATACACCTGGCGGATTTCGGCTTGCCGTGACGGGACGGAACGGAGGCGTGCATGCTGCTGGGGTGTTGTGGGTTGTCCCGTTGGAGGGAGCTGCGCTTGGGGCGGCGGCGCACCATGCCGCGGTGGGCCGTGTACGGCCGGGTGGGGGTGGGGGCTGGAGCGTACTGGTGGGGGGCAGGCGGAGGAGCTGGTGCTCGTGTGTGTCTGGAGGGAGCACCGGACGTCGGGGTGCGCCGGGGCGACATGCAGTACGTGCAGTTGGAAGCTGAGGGAACGTCTGTGCAGGGGGAGGTTCGGATACGGGGATGCACAAGGTACACGTCGGGGTCGGAAATGCATGCCCGACGTGGCCAGCAGTGCCGTGTGTAACTGGAGTGCCTTGGGTGCCTTGCGTACCTGGGGTCCCTTGGATGCAGACCGACTGGAAGGGGCTCCGACAGGGTGAACACCAGCCGATGGACAAACACAGCGTGAAAGTTTGGTCTGGTGAATGTTGGGTTGGCGGAGGTACACCGAACTGTGATGCCGGTTGAGGGCCGTTCGGAGCCCTGTCGGACTACTGGACTCTCAACATGGTGTCGCCTATATACCAGCTGTATAGAAAGCTGACAATAATTGGTTGCATATAACGCTACCGGTACCGTACTGCAGCAGCCGTGCAGTTCCTCGCTCGCAGCCACGTGGCCGCTGCGCCGCTCCCTGGCTGGGCAAGGGGTCGTTTGGGGAATGCACTGGTGATGGGTGCTCATGGCCTGGGCTGCACTGTACGTTCCCCAATGAGCGTATTTTTAGAGATACGTAAAATACGGGGGTCTGTTCGCAAAATACGCTCAAATACGCTAAAAATACGGTCGTGCCAGTCCCACCCCCTGGAACAAGGGAGGTCCCNCTCCCTGGGACGGTCCTGGTGCGTGTGACACTGCCACGTGCCGTGCCAGGCCTGGACCGCAGAACGTATTTCTCTCATGTACGGCAGAAAATGAAGAATGAAGAACGTGAACGGCAGATGGCATGGAGGAGGTCGGCGGAGTGGACATGAAGAGTGACCCGTGTACAAACGCTATGGCATGTGGCGCCGCCTTAATTGAAAGGGAGGCCGCGGCGCCAGGCCTGAGTGCGAGACAGTGGTGCAGCCGTGGGGCTATGCAGACACCGGCACCTGCCCTACATGCCGAAGCCCACAGCAGCCATGATACCAAGCTGAGTCATACAGGAGGACCACCATGCTGTCAGCCGAGCCAACGGACCACCATGCTGTCAGCCTTTCTCCCTCCCCGAAACCAAAACCGCCATCAACCGACCTCAGAGCGACAGCACGAATATTAAAAATAGACCCTCTTCACATAACTTCTCTCTGTATACGTAGATAGACGGGGCCTTGAACGAACTGTAACCCTTCTTTGTTACACGGCAGCCTGGATGCCTGGATGCGACCAAATTGTATGCGGTATGACTGGCTGGTCACGTGGAATGTGGCGTCTCACTCCGGGCTTCCTTTCCTTCCCCCCGGCCATACCCGCAGCCCTGAGCACTGCTAGCGTTTGCTGTGGCAAGCATGGCACCGCAATACAGCAGCAGCCGCAGCCGGGCCTCGGAGCTGCAGCTGCCCCCCGCGCTGCAGCTGCACATCCTGTCTTTCCTGCCCCCCAACAATCGCGCCCTCAGCGGCCGCTTGGTATCCCCGGACGCAGCCGCCGGCCTCAGCGAGCCCCGGCACTGCACCGCCTCCCTGTCCCAACCGCTGCCACCCCACGCCATACCCTGGGCCGTGGAGGCAGGACAGCAGCACGTGCGGCAGCTGCCCTTCCGGCACAAGCTGCAGCTGCTGTGCACGGCTGCCGCCAGCGGGAGCGAGGTGAACCTGGAGATGGCGTGGGCGCTGCTGCATCCCAGCGTGTTCCCGGAGCTGCTGCAGGGCTGTAGGGGCGTGGGGCCACACATGAGTGTAGCAGGCACTGTCCACCCTGCCGTGGCAGAAGTGAAGGCGGGCCACCCGCAGCTGCTGGGCTGGCTGCTACGGCGCTGCCCATGGCTGGTAGATCCACACGCCGCGCTGGCAGCCGCCGCACAGCACTGCGACAGAGCAGGCCTCGCAGTTGCCCTGGCCGCTCTGGACAGCGTCAAAGACGGTGCTGACTCTTTACTAGACGTGGCGCGTCGTTCAGCAACGCCCGACACAACTGCTCGGGCTGTGTGGATGCTGGACACGGCACGTGGCAACTGCAGCCGGCTGTGGAGACAGGCGATAGCCGCCGCCCGCACGGGGGACCTAAGCCAGCTGCGGCGGCTGCGGGAGCAGGGTTGCCCCATGGGGCCGGAGGACTTTGGCGGCGAACAGGGCCCCCTGGCCGAGCCTCAGCCCATGCCCCTGCCTCATGCCGCACTGCGCCCTGGAGCACGTGGACCTGCCTGTGGTGCGGTGGCTGGTGGACGAGGTGGGGGTCGAGCTGCCGCCGGCAACGGAGGTGTACGAAGTCGGCGAGCCGCGCGTTACAGAGGAGTGGATTGACGTCCTGCACGCAGCTGCCAAGGGCGCTGACGGCTGGCCGTGCTGCAGTGGCTGCAGCAGCGGGGGGCGCCGCCTCTGGAGGGCCGCGACTGGCAGGTCCTGGCGCGAACAGCCGCCGAGGCAGGGCGCCTGGAGCTGGTGCAGCACGTGGTGTCGACCGCGGGGGCGGACGGTTTCAAAGAGGACATTGTCGGGGCAGCGGTTGCGTCGGGCAGGATTGAGTTAGTGGAATACCTGGAGCAAGCTGGCTTTACCTTCGGACCCGCGGCCTATGAGGCAGCAGCCAGGCCTGGCAGTGTGGAGATGGTGCGATGGCTGGAGGACGAGGCGGGGGCGCCTGTGGAGGGCACCGACCTGTGGCTTCTCATAGGCTACTGGCCAAGAAAGTTGCCTGCCCACAGCCGGGACCTGCTGCAGACGGTGCAGCTGCTGGTGGGGAAGGCGGGGTGCAGGGGCTGGGACGCTCGCACGGCGCTGCTCACTCCAGCAAGGCGGGGCGACCTGGCCCTGGTGCAGTACCTGCTGCAGCAGACGCAGGAGTACCAGCCGGGCTGGGAGGCGCTGGTGACTGCGGCCGAAAGCAGCTGCGAGGCGCTGCTGGAGTGGCTGGTGGAGCAGCACCCGGGATGCATGAAGGTCGTTGGTTTGCAGGGCCTGTTGCGGGGGGTGTCCCCCTACATGCTTCCCGCTGTAGACGGCGACCTGGGCACGTTGACCGCCCTGCGGCGGCTGGTGCAAAAGCACCTATACCGTACAATTTTCAGTGGCTTGCATAAGGACAGTGTTGTCCTCGGTTGATACGTTGCATTCGGGTCTCACCCGTACAGTGCGACATGGGCACGCTGGAGCAGGGGAGCGGGGTATGC
>QAXN01002924.1:0-10011 GCA_004335795.1 Chlamydomonas sp. 3222 | reverse complement strand
GCGCTCTTCCTGGACCTGCTGTCCACGCGCCTCATCCCAGCGGGCTTCGCGCGCGAGAAGATCCCGCTGTCGCACCTGCTGGACCCAGCCACCGCCACCATCGCCTTCGCGGACAGGCCGGGCCAGCCTGTGCCACTGGTGGACGTGTTCGAGCGCTGCAAGTGAGCATACACCTACCCGCAGTCCCGCCCCTACCGGACCCCGCCTAGCTCTGCTGTCCCTACCTGTCCCTCACGTGCTCCCCCCTTTCCCCAGGCGTGCTGCCGGGAGCTGCACGGTACGATCCACTACAGGGGCCCTCACTGCCCCCGCCGCTGGTCATCATGCATGTCCCCTTGGCCCTGATCCCTGCCTCTGTTCCCTGACCCTACCCTTGCCCCTGGTCCCTCACTCCGCCTCAAGTGTGCGGTTGGAGCTGATGGCAACCCGGTCCCATCAACCCCATGTCTACCGCGCACCATGGCTACCGGTCTTCGTGTCTCCTAGTCTCCCCTGCCTCTGCCCCGCACCCCTGCCTCTGATATCTTACACAGTCGCGCCAAGGAGCTGAACACGGACCATTCCATGGCCTGCCCTCATACATTTCCCCTCCACCTGCACTTACCCCCTCCTCCTCCCTGCCTCCCGCTCCCCCTCCCCGCCCAGGCGTGCCACGGAGCTGTACACAGACCACTACATGGGCCGCCTGCCGGCCCCCGACCAGCTCAGCGCCGCCGACCAGGCGCTGCTGCGGGAGGCGCTGCAGGTGTTCACCAACCACCAGGGGGTCACCGACGGCTCGGTGGTGTACGGCATCCTCATCAACCACCTGGGACTGCCCAACGATGTGAGTGCGCTGTGCAGTTTGCCGATGCATTTGCAAACTTCCTGCGTGTCCAATGCGTGCAGCTGCGCGAGGCTAACGTGTTCGTGTGTGCCTTGGGGGCAATTAATAGCATGGGGAGGTCCCGGCTTTGCACGCAATGCAGGGGTGCACCCCTGTCCTGTTCTGCTGCATGGATGCAAGACGGAAGCTGTGGTTCCGTCTCTTTCACGTATTGCAGTGTGCTCCATTGCATATGTACCGCAGGATGAGGACTTCTTCGGTTCGGGGCTTGAGAGCAGGTGCGCAGCGGAACGTCGTGCTACACCTTGCCTCTACGCCCACCTGTGCTGCTCCTGGCTTCGGTTACCGACCGCGCCACATGCCAGCTACCTGAACCCACTATTTGTGGGCCTTCCTCCCAAACAGGGATGTGGCCATCCGGGACACGGTGGTCAAGGAGCTGTCCGCTGCCCCCCTGGAGGTGGTGGCGCTGCGCACCAGCGACGGCACGCTGGCGCAGGGCCCGGCGCGCGACCTGCTGCGCGTCTTCGACATGGTGTCGGACGGCATGTGGTGAGCGGATGCATGATAGCTGTTGCAATAAAAGATGAAGTTGCTTTGCGATAGGACACGACAATCACGGACAGGGCGGTGTGCAGTGGGCGCGCCTGTGCTATGGCGGCCTAAGAGCGCCTGCCGGGCGCTTCCTGGCTGCACACGTCAGCTCCACTGCGCTGCCCCGTGTGTGTGTCCCCGTGTTGCTACTTCGAAGCCTTACTGTGTATCTTCAGCCTTGAGCCGCTACCCTTCACGGGGGTCTTGCTCGGTAGGGCTCCGTGGGCGCAGTGTCATCACTGGCTCAGCTCGCTAGCCACATCCCAATCCCACACCACCTGGAGTGTAACCAAAAAGCAAAGGAAAACTCCAACCCCCACCAACCCATATCTCCCCAGGACGCTCATGGGCGGCCGCTACCAGGGCAACTTCCTGTCCGACACCTACTTTGCGCTGTGGCAGCTGGCCAACACCTTCTACGAGACGCGCATCATCGGCACCGGCTGCGGCAACTTCGCCTCCAACGCCACCGTCACGTGGCGCCAGCCGGCCGGGCCCCTCGCCTCCGTGCGCGCCGGCACGTGCCTGCACGAGGGCTTCACGCCGCGAGACCCTGTGTGAGTGTGATAGCGTGAAAGCTGCTATCTTCCTTACACTACTGTGCCCTTTCAGTCGGTCGGTCTGCACGCAAGGCACCCCAGGCACGCTGCGTGGGTGGCATGTGCGTGCGTGCGTGGTGCTCAGACATACGAAACCATGACGAACCACGCACGGGGTACCTGCCATATATACCTTCCGCCAATTGCACCACACCGCATGTGAGTGGCGCCGACACGTACAAGCCCACGGAGAACCACGCACGTCTGGGGCACCTGCCGCAACGTCGCTCCCTCACACCACACCCTCACACCACACCCTCACACCACAAGCAGCTCCACTCCCTTTGGTGCGTGTGAAGTGGTGTTCCGCTACTGACCGGGGTGACGCTCGTCTCTGACATCCTCCATTTGCGTGCCTCTCTGCAGTCTGGTCGGTCGCGACGTGAGCCTGTACCAGAAGAAGTATTTTGGTGGCCTGGCGATGAGTGAGGAGCTGTATCGCTGGGCCACCACCCCCGGCCGAACGCTGGAGCGCCTGTTCGCCAGCGACCCCGTCACCAGCAAGCGCATCGCAACCAAGCACACGTTGGTCTGCGACTTCGACACAATGTGGGTGGTGTTAGGTACAGGTGAACTGTGTTGCCTCCGGGGTGTCCGTGTGACTTTGCCAAAGCCGTGGTGCGTGTGAGGGACACAGGTAGGCACGGGAAGCGGCAGCGCACTACCGGCTGCACCTACCCACCACGCCAGCACCGTACCGGGATGGTTGCCTGCCGGCACGGAATGCAGCTACAGTACAGCTGCAAGACGGCGTTGCACGTTTGTGAGCTGCTATTTCTTGAGGGTGAGCCTTGTCCTGTGAGCCTTGTTGCTGGCACCGACTCCACCAACTGCGTCAACCACCCGTTGCTCCTCTGTGTTGCAGGTTCCATCCAATGCAAGGTGCGGAGGGTACCGGTGCAGTTGACAGCTACTGCCGCTTGCCTTGTACACGCCTTATCTTTAGGTTGCTTGCGGAGTTACCACGTGTGTGGCTTAGGTCTCTGGCACAGGCCGGGAGCTTGTCAGGCAGGCAGTGGATATCTGCATGGCGAGGGTTGTTGTGCAAGCCAGCAGCTGCAGCTCCATGTCTCTGCACGTCGGATGGCGTCATCAGGTGCCTGCTTCTGTGCCACTGCAGGTGTGGTGGGCATCAAGGGCCGCTGGGTTCGCAACCTGGCCCTGAACAACGTCAAGGTGGGTGCTGCACCCGCAGCGTGCGCGTTTTCGTTTTGCTTGTTGCCTTTCCGTGTCGCCTCATCGTTGTCCACCAAACCAACTGGCCATGCCTCATAACGCCGTACCGCTGGGGTTAGGGGTACACCTACCGTACGTACCCGCAGGCAGCCAAAACTGATGACCAATGCTTACATCCCTTCTGACGGAATGGCTCATACGTTAAAAGTGTACCTTTTAACTCCCCCTTGCAGGTGGCCAACCTGACCAACCTGGGCGAGGACGAGCACTGGCTGTGCAAGCAGCGCTACCGGCTGCCTGACACGGGCGAGGACGTGGTCCCGGAGCACGCCGCAAATGCACGTGGCGGCGCCGACGTGCGCGGCGTGCAGCTGCAGCAGTGCGAGGGGGTCAGCCTGGACAAGGTCAGCGTGACGGACCTGAACGCAGACGAGGGCCGTGCGATCGGCTTCGACCTGGTTGGCGACCAGAACGACAGGACGGACTACGTCACTGCGCCGCTGCGTGCCCTGCGCAT
Source organism: Chlamydomonas sp. 3222 (assembly GCA_004335795.1). Classification (NCBI taxonomy): domain Eukaryota; kingdom Viridiplantae; phylum Chlorophyta; class Chlorophyceae; order Chlamydomonadales; family Chlamydomonadaceae; genus Chlamydomonas; species Chlamydomonas sp. 3222. The sequence continues at coordinate 6,299 of QAXN01002924.1, read as the reverse complement.
GCGGGCAACGTCCGTGCGGCGCATCAAGGCGGGAAACGGGCGCAAGGCCTACCCGTACAGGCTGGGCGAGAACGCCATTTCAGCGGAGCAGGGGCTGTCGGCAGACGAGCCCACGCCGCTCCATAACGACTTCAAGCAGCCCAAGACCATCATACAGTACGGGTGAGCGGTTGTGCAACTGGGGTTTAGGTTGTACGGCAATTGTTACGGTACGTTGGCAGCGTTCTGGGCCGGGGCTCATGGGGCTGCATTGGGACGAAGGGATTGCGGGCGTGTCGAGGGGTTGAGAGGGTACGGACGACGAGGACAAGCGTACCCACACCAAATTTGAAGTTTACGTAAATGTCCTGTCCTGCCTTCACGGCACATAAGCAGGCCGTTGACCTAGGTATGCAATGCGCAGAGATCCAGCAGTACGGAGGCTACGTCGGTTGTTGCCTGGTACGACTCACCAACGCCGCTGCGCGACCATTGCGCTTGATTGCTATTGCACGCAGGATGATGGGCAGCCAGATTCCGTTGAACCCTGCAACTGGCTCGGTTGACTTAGGCAACATGAACACCACCAGCATCAAGGAGAACTGGCTCAAGTACGGACCCTTCCGAACTGAGCCCGAGCTGGTTGCTTTCCGTTACAAGGCTCTGGCGTACCTGACCAGGCAGTACGGCGTCACGTTTCAGGAGCCGCTTCCGCCACTCGACGTGCCTTTCCCAGTCCAAGTAGGTGTTTTGCACCATGTATTTACGCTCCGTGCTGCTCACGAACACTGCTGACATGGCATTACAGCAAAAGGGTTCTGGAACGCACCCACTGCGTCGTGCGGCATTGGGCATCTGTATGCAGCCGTGCGTAGTCATCACCACACGCAAGGAGCTGCTCAGGGCACGTGCGCACCACGCCGTGCTGCATGTGCACGCAAACAAAGTGCCTTGGAGCTCGCTGGTATGCTATGCCTGCTGTTCATTGCACAGTCATCAGCACACATTCTACTACGTACCTCAACATTGTACCCGGTGAGCGGAGGCTTTCCGCAACCTGCTGTGAATGGTGTTGAACTTTACCAAGCGTGCAATGAAGCTTGCGGTAATCGTCGGCCTCATCAGGGCTCATCGGACACCTTCGTGACTCTCATTGAGTACAAGTCGCTTTACCAGGGCACCGCCCTCTGTACCGCCAGCGGTGGCTGCCGTACCGTTGGCCCCAGGAGCAACGCTTACATGGTACGTACGGACGTACGGCAGCTCTCATTGCTCTGGAATGGCCTACCGTACTTCACACACACACTGCATGTAGAGTGCCGTCACGCTCGCACCTGCAAGTAGTTATCCTTACTGCGTGGCAAGCGGTAATGCTGGAAGCTCGGCCGTTCTTGTTTGCCCGCGCAGCACGACTACTTCTTTGGGTCTTTCGTCGGACCCAGCGGACTACGTAAGTCCCAGTGCTTCCTGCTGCGAGTCCTGCAAAATTTCAGAGTGCATGGTGGCAGTTAACCGTACCAGTAGTGAGGGCCAGCCTTCGTGGCGTGTCGTCACCACATACCCCCAGTGTAGTACAATCACAGATTTCGTCTGAACACCATGTTGCCGCTGCGGCTGGCTGCCTTTCCTGCAGTGACGAAAGGCGTCTTTGGCGGCGATGCGGGGAAGTTCCTGCCAGCCGGCAACTTCCTCTTCGCTGGCATTTACTCGTTTGAGGCTGGCGACGGAAACGTATTCACAAGTAAGCGCGTTTTCGCAGCCTTGCGAGCCCGCTGCTCCAGTGTCTGCTGCTATTGCCGAAATGTGTGCTACCTGCGTTACTGCGCACCGAAACGTCTTGCTGTACAGTGACACGCGCCAAGCTGTCTGCTGCCCCAATGCTCTCGCTACCCGCATGCAGTCCGGCAGGACCCACCCGCCCCTGCCCTCGCCCTATGCCTCCTTCCCGCTCCCTGACACCCCGCTTCCTCCCCCGTTCCGTGACCCCAACCCGCAGTCCCCGGCACCAACCCACCCGCCGGCCTGCACATCGAGTACTTCCCCACGTGCCCACTCGAAGTCTCTGCTGTGGGACCCACCAACGCCCTCCACACCTACCTGGACTGCGAGTTGTACAATCCCTTTCTGGGCGAGGGACGAGCCACAGGCTCCATCACGTACAACCCCGTGCCCGGCACCAGCAACCCCACCCTCCTCGAGGCATGGGCTTCCTACATAATGATCTTCGACGACGAGCCGGCAAACAAGCCCACCACTGGCCCGCCGGCGCCCGCCGTGTATGCCAATTCGCCGTCGTTTGGTGCCCCTGACGTGATGTTTAACTGGGTGGCGGATGGCAGCGTGGAGATTCCCGTAAGCGAGAGCGGGCGGGAGGTGTTTCCGTACACGAACGCCTACCACTGGCTGCATGAGGCGGGCATCAAGTACCTGCGCAGCTTCACGTCGTACAAGGTACGTACGACCGTGTGGGGAAACGGGCAGCTGCAGCTGCTGCATGAATCCGCCCACCGGTGTGGAGACCCCGTCGGCCTAAATTATCATCGTTGTGCACATATTCAGCGACTAGAAGCATGCACGTCATGTTTCGCACGACTACGGAAGGTCTGCTCCAGACCGCTTCCTCGTAACCACACCATCGCCACATGTTAGCCTCCATCCGCTGACCCAATGTGCGTGCTTGTCCCTCTCCCCCGTGGGGTTGGCCCCATGCTGTCGTACGTAACATAAGAGTTGGCCTCCCTCCCCACCCCCCTCCCCCAGACCGATGACTCCATCCGTGCGCTGCGCCGCTCCTTCCTGGTGCTGCTGCGGGACAGGTTCGGTGTGGCGGCCGCCAACCCCGACCGCTACCAGGACAACCCGCTGGAGAACCAGGTGGGGAAGGGGTAGGGAGGCCAGCCCTACGTTTCGTACGACGGGATGGGGCCAACCGTATGGGGGAGGGGGACCACCAACCGAACGTGCCACTCTGCACGTGCACCTGCTTGGCCTGTGAAATACCACCGAGCGGTAATCAATCACACACGCACGGCTCCTCTGCCACACGCATGGCCGCGTGCGCTGACCAGCCGGGGCACAGTAGGCAGTGCCTGGGAGGGAGCAAGGGCTGGAGGGACAGGTGTCCTGCGCAGCAGCGTGCGGCAGCCATGTGGTCGTGAAGGGGGGGGTCCGATGGTGACAGGCAAGCCCCTCTGATCATGGAACCGCGCAGGTCCAGTCGGTGCAGTTGCAACTGCCGAGAGCCCTTGACACACCCATGGCCATAACAGCTGGTCGGCTAAGGCACTGCAGGCACCAGCGCACCACATAAAGGTGTACCGCTCATGCCCACGGGCACGTCCCCGCAGCTGGTCCTTGGCTGGGCAGCATGCATCATCACATGCTACGGTCGCATGGGGTGACTGGCCACGGTGCTGTACTGTAGGCAGTGTCTACGCGCGCAGTCCCCATGATGAAGCTTTTGCTGCACGTATCCCACGTGCTAACACCACCGAGCGGTACCGCACCACACACGGTTCCCCCTGCCGAAGCCATTATTGGCACACGCATGGCCGCATGCCCCACGTGTCCCACGTGCCTGCACGTGTCCCACCTGCCTCCCTGCAGCTGGACCTGGGCCTGGGCAACACCATCGCACCCTACGTGGTCAACGAGCTGGCCAACCAGCGCGTGCTGCTGCAGCGCCGCAACCGCTCCACGGAGCAGGTGCGTTGCGCGCCTATTATTGCTACTGCGCAGATAGCACCATTGTGCAGCGTTTGACATGCATTTACTGGGGCGCAACCCGACTACGAGGGCGGTCTGCCACGGCCCATTAGTGCTGCTGTTGCGCAGACAGCGCCACTGCACTGCGTGTGACATTTTAATTCGGCTAAACACAAATAAAGCCTTGAAGTGGTAGAGCGGAACTTGGTCTTGGAGGAGGAGGTGTGCGTGTGATGTGTGACTTTTGTGGGGGCACAACGGCACCACGGCGCAGGTGGGCGACGACGGGCGGCTGATGGAGGGCGGCTTCAGGCTGATGGTGGGGCGTGGGGGCATCATGAGCCCCGCGTTCGGCTTCCTTCCGCCAGGGACGCTCATCGTCAAGGTGCGTGCGTGGCGGCAAGCTGCTGGCAATGCGTGAGGCTCTGACACTGGGACCTCGGGAAGCACGTGCTGCTGCTTATTATTCCAGAAGACTGCTCACCTGGCTGCCTAAGCAATAGCAAGGTGCCTCCCTTGCACGCTGGTGGTAGGCCGTCCTGTACGCGCACATACATGTTTACCGTACAGTACCGTACCTCAGCACCCATTCTCATGCAGCCGTGTGCAAGGGGAATCTATGAGCCCCCGTGTAACCCTTGCTCACTTGCTCCCGTGTGCCGTGGTTCCCCAGGGCGTGTATGTGATGCAGGACGCCGTGCTGGGCAAGCACGAGATGCAGTTCGAGTCCTCCACCCCCGCCTTCACCAACGACTGGTCCATTGCCACCACCGTGCTCAACGTCACCAGCCCCGTGTACGGCGAGGGCTTTTCCAACGTCATGGCACCGGTGCCCATGCAAAGCCTGGACGGCCTGAAGTGGAACGTGCGGGGCGTCATCGTGTGGAAGAACGGGGAGGGCACGTGGACTGGGCCCTGCACCACCTGCCCCCTGTAGAAGGCTCATTGTTGCGAGCCGTGTGGGTGAATGAGTGCAAGACACTTGGTTTGGTAGGCCAATTCTCTTAGTACGTACCTGTACGCAGTGCACTGAAGGCTCGAAACGCGGGCCTTGGGCCTAAGCGTAGGGTTCACCTAGGCCTGCACCCGCTGCTCGTGTTAAGCCCGGCGTCTTGCTGGTCGTGGCCACTGACTTGAGGACGCCGTCATCCGTGATTCCGTTGCGCTGTGCCCCCCATGCGTACGTACGATGGGCGCTGTCGCTGCTGTTCAGGGTGTGGAGCGTTATGAATTGTACCCTGCTGCGCGTACGGTGTCGCTGGAAGTACGTATGTGGCGCCTCGTGGCTGGCAAACCGCTGGAAGCGTCATCCCTTGCTGTGTAGTCGTAATTGCCAGGGTGAGTGCGCTGCGGCTTCGAAGACAACTGAGAATTTGCCTTCTGTTCGTCGCCATGCATGGAAGGCTTGTGCTTGGGTCGCGTTGGAAGATACCAGATGGCACGGAGCTGGTCGCGCGTATAACACCAAAAGGGGTGGGTGTTGTGTACAGCTCGAGCGAGTTTGGAGCCGGTGAGGGCTAGAGTGCGGCGGTCAGGGGTGCATAACACATACAAGACGCTGTGTTGCATGGTGTGCGAGTTGCCTTGCATGATTTGCTGAGCGCTGTATGTGCTGCTCCACCCGTGGCTTCTAATTAGCAGATACCGGTAATGGTTGCTGGTGACTACTGCACACCGGAGCAAGCAAGCCAGGTTGTGCATGCATCAACCTTGAAAAAGTTCCATAGTGCATCCGCAGTGGAGCATGCTTGCTTAGCCCTTATTTGATCAGTTCGCGTGCTGCTTGTTCCTTCTGTGCTTTTTTTCCACTGGCACTCTGCCTGCTCTAATACCAATTCAGTAGGAGCCGCAATAGGTTAACCCGAGTTGCCAGGAACAGAAGGCCCTCTGGCCAGGAACGCTCCTTTCTGGAGCAGGTGTGTGGACTGTGTGTCCTAGCAACTACAGTTGCCCTTCCACATAGCTTGATATGTATTCGGCGGTCGCTGGCGTGTTTTGTTCGTACCTGTATGTATGTCCTGCTGGTACCAGGAGCTTTCCTGATTGGTTTTATCAAGTGGGGCTATTAAGCGGGTGTTGTGTCAGGGTCCAGCGTGGTGGAGTTGTACGACTCCAGCGGCACGTGTCATAGGTTGACGACAGTTATCGTCCTGCCCTTAGGCGTGTCAACATTCTTTACGTGCCAACCTATCCACATCTACTCCAGTAATCGTATCTTTAAGCACGTTTAGGCAGCCAGCCAAGAGCCGGGCTGCACTTGCGGCAAGGCGCCAAAGAAAGGAAGAGCCCCTGAACGTTTAAGCCGGACCATAGTCAACCATCAAGCACGTACGGAAGATATTGATAGATGCTGACCGCAACAGCGATCTGGACGGTGACGACGGCGATGGCGATGGGTATGGAACTTGTAAGGCGAGGACGCTGGAGCGGCCGCTCGTGGAGCAAGGGCAAGGGCAAAAGTTCTTCCAAGAGCAGCACGCAGACGATGCAGGGCACGCTGAGCACACGAGTAAGTGCTATTACCGCCGGCCTGCTCATCGTGTCCTGTTTGAACTTGTGACAGCTTGACTCTTGTGCGTGCGCAACTTCTTCTTAGTAAAGCGAATGACACTAGT
>QAXN01002923.1:0-10014 GCA_004335795.1 Chlamydomonas sp. 3222 | reverse complement strand
TGGCCCCTTTGGGGCCCCGAAGAAGCTTTCTCCTGAAACTGCGCCATCTCGCGTCGTTGCCCCGTAGGGGCCCCTTTGGGCAATATGTGATGGGAAGCGCAATCTGTTTTTCCTAGCCGGTCGTTGTCGCCAACCTGCTTGATCAGGCGCCTTGGGCACAATGTGGTGCATGCAAGTGTGTAACAGCTAGCACCGTAAACCACCGCGCGCTCAAGCGGCCTGTCGTTGCCCTCCTTCTACGCGTAAGTTTGCGCGGCATGGTAGGGTCAGCGAGGGTTCCCTAAAGCGATGCAGAGCGCGCATCGCTACCACCTCCCCACCTCCTACCAGCCCCCTCCCCGCCTCTACCCTCACCCCCGCTTCCCCTGCCCCACCGTTCCCCGTGCCGGTGGGGTCCCGCCCCTGTGCTCCCAACCTCTCCCCTTGTCCCACCTTTGCACCTACACAGCCCCCGCCCTCGCCCTCGCCGCTTCACCTGACCACCCGGCGCCCCCAACCCAGCCCCCGCCTCTGGCCTCGCCCACGCCGCTTCGCACTTCCCCACCCCTCCCGCGTCGCCTTACCGTTCCCCGTGCCCGTGGGGTCTCCCCCCTGCGCGATGTAGTCCTTTATGACACGGTGGAACACGGTGCCGTCGTAGTAGCCCTCCATGCACAGCTGCACGAAGTTGCGGCACGCCTGCCGTACAGGGGAGGAACCGGGAAAGGGGTCGGCCGTTACTGCACGTGACATGTCTGATGAACCTCCATGCACAGCTTCACGGTGTTGCGGCACGCCTGCCGTACCGGGGGGAACCAGGAAAGGGGTCGGCCGTTACTGCACGTGACGTGTCTGATTAACCTCCATGCACAGCTTCACGGAGTTACGGCACGCCTGCCGTACAGAGCTGGGCAAGAGATTACGTAACGGGAAGCCCTATGTGCGCTGTTTGGTCAACGGTAACCCTCCTGGCCGCAGCTGCAGCCGGGGCGTGGCTGCCGTTCGGCACAGGAATGAGCCCATGGGCTGTGCAGGAGACAAGAGCTGGAGGGTTAAGGCCAAGAAAGGGCTGTGCAGAAGCCAAAGACGGTGCCGAGCTTAGGAAGGGTGCGGCCGGGCGGTACACGGCGAGGTATGGGTGTCAGGGTAAGCCCCAGCGTGTGCCCAGGGTGTGCGCATGAACGTACCATCGGGGTGCTGGGGGTCTTGCCCCCGTTTTGGCCGGCAAGGTACGTACGTGGTTGGCCCCGTTGCACTGCGCACCGGCCGTGCGACATGTACACCGCTAGCGCGTCCGGAGGCCAGCACGGCACCAACAGTACCTACTCCTAACCCCACTGGCCTTTCACTGTGTTTCTTGCGGCAGCCAGGTCACGCGAGGCCGCGGCCTCGAGCAAACCAGAAGCACCCTCCGACCCTTGGGCTGTGACTCACGTGCAGGTGTTGGAGCCTGCCTCACAGCGAGCACCGCCCTACCCTACCCAACCACTCCCCTGCAACACACCAGGTGCCACCTGGCCGAAGGTGCTGCCGGTAGCACAACAACATGGGAAAGCCCCACGAAGGGAATCTAGCGGCTGTTGAAGTGCATGCTATCCCTGTGGTAAGGTTATGCATGTGCGTGGACTGTGCCCGTGCTGTAGTCGGGCTGGCCTGTGGGATGCCCCTCCCCTGGGCCCCCACAGGCCTCCTATTCCTGCATACACACTTCCGCACAAGCGCAGCAATGCCGATGCAATCAGGATTTACCTTTGGAGCTTCCTTTGCCCATAGCTCTATCTCCAGGTCGCCCAAATTCGTCTTTAGGATCACCTGCCGGCGTATTGTAAAAGCACCGAGTGAACAACATACACTGAATCTGTAGGTAGATTTGAGGTCACACACAAGAGGCAACACGTTTGATAGCGATATGGTCAGCAGCTTTGTGTCAACCGCACCTTCCCCTTTGTAGGGGGCTCTAAATTGTAGATGTTTGACATTTTGTGGTACAAAAATACTTCTAGGCAAAAGCTTTGGGTATGCTTGTCCCAATTCCATGCCGGGTACGAAAGTCTTGCCTTGCCCTGCTGCCTGTTGCAGCCGCGCCGAACGCCTGCTCAGTTGCCGCCGCCTGCTGCCGCCTGCCCGCCAAGACCGCCTCCAGAGGCTTGGACAGCGCATGCACAACGGGGACCTACGCATGGTTGGTGGGCCATGACATATGCTGTGCACCAGCTGCACCCAAATCGCCCAAACGCACAGGAGATGTCCGCCTGTCAGGACCCTGGCCAGTGCAATGCTAAGCACCGTGGTGCGGCCTATGGCCCCCCTCTGCCCCCCACGCCTTACTGCAGCTGGGTCCAGCGAAAAGCGGAGTACGCCCATACCCACGTCCGGATCACACCTTGTCCGGTTCCGCGTTGCTATGGGCAGGCAGTTCGGCTGGTACTGCGCAACCGCGTGCTCCACTCTGCCCCACGCTCAGCCGTCGGTGGTGTGCGAGGGTATCAGAGCGACGAAAGGCTAGCTAGCGACGGCTGCAGGGCGCCACCCGACAGGGGCCGGCGGGGTCCATGGGAAGGTGGACGCGTGGACGGTACGGTGGCGGCGTAGGCGCTGGGCAGGGGGTGCTCTGGTGCTGGGCCCCCCAGCCGGGTACAGCATGGGTGTCTTGCCTGACGCTCCTGGCTGCTCTGCGCTCGTCACCACCTTACACCACTCAGACCTTGACTCTTGTTTGAATCCAGTATGAACCGCGGTGTGATGATGTCCTGCGCGCCACAGCCTACCGTTCCCAGACAACACCACACGTGGCAGCTGGCCATCTTTGTTTGACATTAGCACCCGGAAAGCTCCGTAGTCCTGTGGATATTTCCCTGCCCACGTGTCGATAGCAGGCCGGATTAACGATGCACGCCAAGGAATGAACAGCAGTTGTACGGGGCAAGCACGACGTGATAGGAGCGAGTTGTCCTGCACGAGTCTGCAGCTCGGTGTGAAGTTAGGGGGCTGTGAATGGCATGCTGCAGATTTTGATTTTATCCTATATCCATGCATGTATCAATGCATCGGGAGGTCTGCATGTCCAAACTTCATCCCGGGTACGGTCGTCAAGGTGCGACGAAGGGCACTTGCCCAAGCCCAAGCCCCCGCTCCACTTTTTCGTTCACTACAAAGCTTCTAGCAAACACATTCGTGCACTGTAACAGTCCCGATGCGCACACAGCTACAAGAAGGGGCGCAACTCCCGACATCCCAGGCTTAGAAGCCTGTTGACAGCAAAAGAACACGCCTGCTGCCTGCAGAAAAACTTTCAAGGTCCAGCTGCAGTTTAAATAACTCAGCTGGCCTTCTCAGGACAAGTAGCAGTCTTTGCAGGCCACAGGAAGCGGGCGCTTCGGGGCATGCCGCCAACGGGTCAGCACCCGTTTGCGTTCAGCAGCTATCCTTAGCACCGCCCACCTATATAGCCTTCTTGTAATAACACGAGTACAACTGCTGGTCCAGCGACCTAGTACCCTGTCTCTCAACTACACGGCCAACTCGCCATGTACTCTGTCGCCGACACCATGGACCAGGAGCCTCCCAAAGGCCTCAGCTTCGACCACCTGCCTTCCCCACGCATCTCTTCCAGCCGCCCTGACTCCGACAACGCAACCAGCCCGCGCCGCAGCCTGGACCAAACCTCCACGCTGTCCCCCTCCTCGTCCCTGCCCTCCGCCCTCCGTCCCCGCCCCGGCTGGCAGACCTCCCCCCGCAACCCCGACGCTGCCCACGGCCCCATAGACCCCTCCACCGTACCCTCCTCCGGCTATGCCGCCCCAGACTACACTCCTCCCCGCTCAAACCCCTCCACGCCACCACCCCCGGACGACGCCCCCACAGCCGACCCCGACGCCTTGTCCTTCGCTGCACAGCAGCAAGGCCACCAGCTCGGCCGGGCCTCCGAACGCAACGCCCAAGCCCTCTCAAGCACCCTTCCCGCAATCCACAACACCAGCAACGCACACAGCAGCAGCAGCATGCCTGGCTCCCTTCTGCAGCACGCCGCCACCCTGCCCGCCAACGCCGCGCTTTCCGCCGACGGCAGGCCCGTGTGGAACGACCGCGTCACACTCAGCCGCCCCGCATGGGACCAGGCCCCCCGCCGCATCACCCTGCGCCCGCCCTCCCCCGGCACCCGCCGAGGGGACGACAGCCCCGGAACCCACAAGGCCCACGCCAACAGCAGCAGCGGTGCCGGCGCCAGCCCAGGAGCAGCACACACCTACCACCAGCAGGCCTGGGTATCTCCCACAGCCGTGAGCAGCTCAAACGACCCCTTCGGACTGCCCGGCTCCCCCAGCGCCACCACCCTCCCGCACGTGGGCCCCAGCCCATACACCTCCTCCCCAAAAACCTACAAGATGGCTGGCGGCGGCGGCGCCACCGGCGCTGCTGCGCGGCGCAGCAGCGCCACGGGCGACGTGGGCGTGCCGCCGCGTGCCGACCTGGCGCACTCGTACGTCGGCAGGGCGTACAGCCCCGAGGGCCACAGGCGCGGGTCGTACGGCATCGATGACTCGGAGATGATTACCGCATCGCTGCTGTACAAGGACCCCAGTGCCGCGGGCGCGGGGGCGGGCGCGGGCGGCGCGGGGGCGGAGGGCGGCGGCGTGGACGGGTACGGCACGCACCTGCCGTACCTGGAGGGCGCGTACGGCGCCAAAGCGGGGGGAGGGGCGGGCAACGGTAACGGCAACGGCGGCCGGCGGGCGCGGAGGTACAGCGACGGCAAGCATGGTGAGGGGACATGCTGCCGCCCTGCCGGCTTGGTTGGCGATAAAGCGCCGATGAATGCCCGGCGGCACACAGCGGCCACCTACCTTTCTGACGGTAGCACCTGCACCGACTTCCTTCTCGTCATACTGCAGGGCCTTGGTGCACCTTAGCTATCAGCAGACTGCCTTTGTATCCACCACGCCCGCCCGCCGTTTGACCACCCTCGCACCCGTTGGTAGCTTGGTACCCTTCCACCCGCCTCTTGGCCGCCTCTTGGCCGCCGTCTCGCTCGTCCCTCCCACAGGCGTGGGCGCCAGCACCGAAAAGGACAGTCTGGCCTGGCTGGGCCCGCCCCCCGGCGCCCTCTACATGCCCCCCGCCAACGGCCGTAGCAACCCGCGCGGCGCCAGGAGCAGCGAGCAGGGCGGCCTAAGACACGTGTCGCCCGTCACACACGTGTCGGAGCGCCTGTACCCGGGGCCCGGCCGCTGCGGCCCCGGCGCCGGGACCACAACCCTGCCACGTGCTACTGGGGCCGAGGGCGAGGGCAGCGTGGGCCCCATCTGGAAGCCCTCGGGACGGGACCCCATTCCGGATGTGGCTCCGGTGCCGCTCAAGAGCGGATACAAGCCCAGGGCCAGGGAGGGCACCGACAGCGACGGGGTGAGTACTTACAAATTAAGGTACTTGCGAAGTTAGAAATTGTGTGGCAGCAAGCGCATTTGCAATCAGCAAGGGTGTCACTCTGCAGCTGTGCGTTGCTGCGAGCACACCTGCCTTTGTACAAGCCTCCTGGCGACCAGCTCGTAACCCTGCACTCAGCCTCCTCCCCGGCGCCGTCACCCCCCGCCCCACACGTTTGCCTCTGCACCCCCTCAACGCAACCTCCGCCGCCCCCTCCCCGCAGAGCCCCCACTACCTGACGCCCAAGCAGACCGCCACACGCTACCCCCTGGTGGGCCAAGGCCTTGGCTTCGGCATGGCCTCCGAGAAGCCCGCCCCCAACCCCGCCTACGCACACCTCCGCCCGCGCTACCTGGAGCCCCGCCCCCCGCGCGAGGACCCCGACGAGCCCCCGCACCGCTCCTCCCACTCCATGCCCTCCCTGCACAAGCAGCCGTGGCTGGCCCCAGGCAAGCACCTGGTCGTGGACGTGTCGGTGCCTCCCCCGGAGGTGGACACGCCTGCTGGTGCGCCCCCGTCTGCTACTCTGACCAGCAGCTACCGGCGTGCGGAGAATACAAACCGGAGCAGCAGCAAAGGGCCGGTCGCAGGAGGGGCTAAGGCGGCGGCGACGGCAAAGAAGCCGGGGGCGGGAGGGAAGGCCACGGGGAAGAGTGGGGCAGGCAAGGGGAAGGGCAAGGGGAAGGTTAAGGTGGGGAGCGGGTCGGAGAATGACGACTCAGAGGAGGAGGAGGATGCCGGCGACCGGCAGGTGCTGGCGGTGATTGGCGGCGTGCGGCTCATGTCCATGATGAAGCGCGGGGAGGCGGCAGAGGAGTTCAGGCGGCAGGTGCGTGCGGCTGCGGGAATGAGGGAGGGCAGGGGCTGGGGAAGGTGAAGGGGAAGAAGGTCTGGGTTAGGGAAAGGGCATGGGCGACGGGCGGCCAACATGCCATTGTTAGGGAGGCCTGACAACGATTGCCATGGCGGTGTGCAATGGCTGGCACGACGAGGCGTGCTCTCCATCACTGGCACCGCTTCACAGTTGTGCATGCATAACAGAGCACGGGGCCGACCCTAGGAGTGTAGAGTCGGCGGTGACACTCGCAGTGACACAACGCTGATGCACACAGTGCCACGCCTTGCCTTTTGCCCCATCCGAAACGGTCCTCGGGCGGTGCCGCACCTTTCCGACGCGCTCAGTGCTTGCAGCTACATGGGTTGCAGCTACATGGGTTGCAGCTACATGGGTTGCAGCTACATGGGTTGCAGCTACATGGGTTTCGGCCCTGACCTCCTCTCCTCCCCCTGTTGGTGTCGTACCTCCCCGCAGGCGGAGGAGGACCAGCAGTTTGAGGCGGAGGAGGACCGCCGGGCCGCGGAGGAGGCGGCGGCGGCGGCAGCCATCGCCGCCATCAACCTGGATGACGACGATAACAATGATAACAGTATTGCCGACAGTACTGATGGCGGCAACGGCGGTAGGAGCGACGGGGGTGGCGACGGCGGTGACGGTGACGGCGGCGGCAGCGCGGCCGCTAATGGCTACCAACCAGCGGCGGCGGCGGCGCCCGCACGGTCTGTGTCCGCCGCTTCATCATCTATCGCTTCGCGCGCCGCCGCTGAGGAGGAGGCTGAGGAGGAGAAGGAGATTGCCCGCAAGCTCGAGCCGGAGCCAGAGCCGGAGCCAGAGCTAGAACCGGAGCTTGCATGGCAGGGGCGGGGGCAGGTGCAGGGACAAGTTGCGGAGGAGCCCGCGCGCCTGGGGTTGGAGAGCCGGGGCGGAAGTGCCGCCGGGAAAGCGGAGGAGCAGGGGCAGGGACAGCAGCAGCAGAAGCAGCAGTGGCGCGATGACGCCTACCGGGCGCAGTCCATGGGTGCCGTGTCCGACGCGCCCAGCCGGCTGCACGTGGCAGAGGACGATGACGACGAGGAGGGCGAGGTGTACGGCGGCGGGGATGACGGGGGCGAGCTGGAGGCGGCGGGGGCGGACCTGGGCTCGGCACTGGAGCCTGCCCCCATGGAGATGGTGGTCGTGGGCACGCTGAAGGCTGATGGTAACGGGGGAGGAGGAGAGGAGGAGGACGATGAGGAGATGCTGGCAGCGGCGGTGGCGGGGTTCGAGGCGGCGGCGGCAGCGGGTGAGGACGAGGAGGGAGGGGTTGGTGCGTACCATGAGCCGGAGAAGGATGATGGGGTGATGGAGGCGGCGATGGCGCTGCAGCAGCGGGCGGAGGCGGAGGCCAAGGCGCGGGCGGCGGCAGCGGCAGCGGCAGCGGCGGCGGCGGCGCCGGTGGCGGTGGCGGCGGCGGCTCCAAAGAAGGGCATGCCCAGCCGGGCGACTACGGCGGTTAGCGAGGCGATTAGCGAGGCAATTACGGATTTCACGGATGTGGAGGACGAGGATGGGGGCGGGCTGCCCGGGCTGTGAGGTGGGATAGGCGGCAGGGTGCACGTCGGGAGGTGCTTGGGGTGCAGCGGGGGTGAGCCGCACGGGTGTGCTGCAGGAGTGGCAACTAATATGTCGGATGCGCGTCGGTCGTCGACTTTTCGCGCGGTACAGTGGCAACTCTCCGTACGCACCCGCAAGGGGGACTTCCGCCGCAAAGGCGGTGTTTGCGAGCTGTATCAAAGGAGAGAGTACCATAGCTCCTTGAATTTAGGCTGCAGGCGCAGTGGCTGAGTAGGCGCAAGTACTGGCAGGCAGCTTGCGGAGCGGGGCGGTAGTGGCAGTACGACGCCGTATCAGAACGCAGGAGGTGAGTGGACGGGTTGTCATGCCGTGGTGGGGCAGCGTGGACATGCCAGCTCATAGAGTGCTTTTTGGCTACAAACCAGGCGACGCTACGTGTGTGCATAATGTGAAAATGCCCGCTGGTGTGACATGTCCGTTTGGGGTACAATGTCCGTCGCGTCCTGCTCTGCAACACGAGCACCATCACCACAAGCGCGGGACCTGCTCGCGACTGACTGGTTGGTCAGCGCGGAGGCATGCTCGTGTCCTGTTGTTTTGGACCGCACGGGGTCATACAGTTGCGATGTTGTGTCTGCAGTGCAGGCTTTAGGCCCAGAGATGAACAGACCCCCCTGCAGAGCGCATGGGAGCTATGCGGGTGCACTGACAATGAGCCTTGGCTGTGCTGCTGCCGGTTGCGGGTGGAGGTGATTTGGTGGCGTCGAGGTCTCGAAGACTCCTCTTGGCAGAACGGATGCGGTGCAAAGGGACGTGGTGGTTGGGGCCATGGCAAGGCCTCGTTCATCAGCGGTGAAACACCGGTGCCGTCCCGCATCACAGTATTTTCTGTGTGGAAAGGTTTACAGGTCAGCAGACGGAAAGGGACGACACAGTTGTGGTCGGGGCCTGTCGGGGCAGGGCTGGGCCATACGCCGTACACCGAGGCATGTGGAAGCAAGGGGGAGCAGGTGGAAGCAGGTGGGGGCAGGGATGCAGCCCGCAGGCTGGTAGGCTACATCAGCAGCCCATCTAGGCAGGGGAACGCCACAGGAGGCTGCACACGTGGCAAGCGGACATGACAAGCGGGCAGCAGTTAGTGCCGAGTGACAAGCGGGCAGCAGTTAGTGCATGCTACCGCTTTATTTGCTTGGCAAGCAAGATCCTCAACACGCACTTCTCAAACGCTCCGGGCGTACAATGGACCCGGGCCAAATGCACGGGGCAAGTCGGACAGGACAGCACAGGAGCGTCGTACTCGCATTCGATAACAGCTGGGTCGGGCCACATCGGCGTGCGACTGGACTTTTATGATCCCATTCACTTGCACATTGTGCGCATGAGGAGAATCTGAGTCCACTTGTAACAGCCATCAAAAGGGGTCAAAAGCTTTGCAGTTGGTACTGGCATCCGATATCAGCCATTTCCTAGCTCCCAAACGCCATTTCATAACGTATGTGCAGTCCTGGCTAAAGAGCGCCCGTGTGCGCTGGTGCTGACTCGGGTTGGCACGCACGGCCCTAGGCAATATGGCCCCTCCAATGCCATTCGCGGACCTTGACGACACCCCAACATTTAGGTTGAAGGCAAGTACCTTGGTTTGGAGCGCACCGGCATATGCCAGCGGTCAGCACTCGCGCCGTGGAGGACACGGAAGAGCCCGCAAGAGCAACGCCGCTCATACTGTGTCGTAAATAATATAAACTTGGGTAATACATTGTCGTTCCTGCAATCCCGTCTGGAGTCACTTGTTGGCGTGTTGCTCGCTGACCAGACTGCACCACCAGTCTTACCAGTCCTCACCACGCGGCACGCCACCCCCTTCACGCAATACGCCCCTGATCACCAGCTCAGCACAGTATCCGACCGACACTGCATCAACCCGGCATTTACCCATGCCACGCTCCATGGGCTCCCACCCAGCGGCACTCGTCGATGTCTCCACACAAACCCCCAGACCCCCACACCCCCAGCCACCCCGCCATCGCACACCTTTGCCGCCTGCACGCAACATGCCGGCGCCTCCTGACACCTCGTCACCCTCACCCAGGTGTCGGAGCTGGACGGCAGCTGCCGGCAGCTGCGCGAGCGCGTGACGGCGCTGGTGGGGCACTACCGCAAGTACCGTGATGCGCTGGTCATGCTGTGCCGGGCGCAGGTGGGGCCGAGGCGGGGGGGGG
>QAXN01002917.1:0-10036 GCA_004335795.1 Chlamydomonas sp. 3222 | reverse complement strand
TGACGTGGAGAGGCCTGCCCCCGTGCTGACACCTCGCCGCCCGGACGGCCGCGTCGCAGCCTGAGGCACTTGCCACGAGGCACGACCACGTGCCCGACCGCCCTGGCGCCACCACGTAGCAGAGGGGCAGCAAGACCGCCACAGCACCCACGACACCCTCCGTGTACCTGGCCGGCCGCTCCAAGCTAGCGCCATGTCTGTGCAGTACCACCGCACAGCAAGACAATTGTGCCCCCTGGCTCTTCGCCCCCTGGCTCTCCCCCTTCCCCCAACCCCACCTTGTCCTTGCTCTTGCGCTTCCAGCCCTCCAGCCACGGCTCCAGCAGGTCCACGGCGCGCCGGCCCCGACCCGACACGTCGGCGGAGGAGCAGATGTAGCCCTGCGGCCGCAAGGGGCGGGAGCCGCAGCATAAGGCACGTGTACTGCATGTGGGCGGGCGGGCTGGGGTGCGGGCAACACAGCGCAGGCTCCTGCTGCGGAAGCTGTGAGTTGGAATCGTGAGCGGTGAGCACCGGGCGCCTGGCGTCCGCCCCTCCAGGTGGCCCACGGAACAGCCGCAGGCCGACCGCCACCACAGGGTGCGCAGGGTACATGCGGCAGGCACGGGTCTCCAGGGCGCACCTTGGGCTTGTTGAGCGCAAAGTAGTACTTGCTACGCGCGTCCTGGTACGCCGTCAGCGGCACGGGCCGCCACCGCCCCGTGGCGCCCTCCACCGGGCCCTGCACAGCCTTGGGCCCGCCCTTGCCCTGGACCTGGCCGGCCGCCGGGGCAGGCCCTTTGCCGCTGCCGCCGCTGGCCGCCTCCCCAGCCTCCGCCTCCCCTGCCGCTCCCAGCACCTCGTACACATGCACGCGGTCCTTGGCGGGGTCCACCGTCACCCCCTGCTGTCGTACGACCGTGCCGTTGACCTTGACGCGGCCTGCGCCAATGAGCGTCTCCACGGCGCGCCGGGAGGCCACGCCGCAAGCAGCCAGCACCTGGCGGGCAGCAGCGGCGGACCAGAGAAGCTGTTTAAGGGCTCGTCTCTCAAGCACGGGATTGCAGGCATGGAGGTTGAGGGCAACTGCGCGGCTCAAGCCACCCAAGGCTGGGGAGAAAGAACCCCTTCGGGCAGCTCGAGCAACATCCCAGCCGGTACCTTTGCAAGGCGAGGCCGCGATTCCGCATCTTCTCCGCGAGATTTGGTTATGCCGTTTTGCCCTTGAGAGGCCTCTCGTCTCCCCTCCGACGCACCGCGGCCGCTTGCACCAAAGGTGTTGCCCGGGCCACGACCTCCTTGCGACGCACCCGACGTCGCGAACGTGGTTATGCAAGGCCTATCTAGCTGGTAGTTGTTGAGAAGATGTGAGGGGCTCGCAAGCCCTGTGAAGACACTCGGTGTAGGGCGACATGGTCGTGGCGGCCCGTTTGCTCGGGCAGCGAAAGCGGATTCCCTGGCTAAGCAATTGGCTAGCTGTTTGCAAGACATTCTCGTTGGTATGGAGTTCATGCTGTATACTCGTTGGGAGAAGGGCAGGTCAGCGGCTCCGCAGCCGAGCACGCAATTGATGTTACAGCAAAACGGCGTAGCTCTTATGATGGCAAGGGGTTATTTAAGGTCTGCACTGTGCGTCAGGAACCCTGCGTCGCGTAGGTTGGCCGTTAGACACTTTTCATGGGCCTCGTCGGCCCCAGCAGGCAGGAGCAGGGGAGCTCCCTGCACGCCCAAAGTCGGTATGCCGCGGCCTCCTGGCCAGGAGAGCAGGAGTTACCCCCTTGCCTGCCCAGCAACCATCTCTGCTGTCCACCCAGTGCCCATGTATTGTGTTCCCGTGCGGCAATTCGAGCAATCGCTGATGAAGACCAGAGCAGACGGGCAGGGCAGCACCGCGCAGGCAGGCCAAGCACATCGCACAGCACGGGGTCACAGGTGTTGAGAGATGGGGTCTACAGGTGTACGGTACCACGTTTGCAGCAGGCACTGTCCCACTGTGGGCCGTCACAGTCAGTTCAATTCAGTTAATTCAATTGCTACATGTGGAAGGTGCCATTCCTCATACAAGCCAAGGGATACACCAGGCGTCATCCAAGGCGCTGGCGCACTTGGGATACCCGGGGCCCCTGTCCGAGGCTCGCTTGTGCCAATCTCTGAAATCAAATGCCCCGCAGACACATTATGCTTAATGTCTTTCCACACACACGGCCCGTGGCATGGACGCAGCGCCAACAGAATCAATAACGGCCTCACTGGCAAACCAGCATACCGGTATGCGGGGCAGTACAGTACGGCAGGGGATGCATGTTATGCACCTCGTCCTCCATACGACCATAACCAACGAACCGAACAACATGGGCACTTGCCTACACTTGCGTGCGCGCCAACGAGCTGTCAACGGGTATCAACCCCACCACTGCACCACCCCCTCTACACGTTTTACAGGCTATCCAGGAAGTACGGGACGCAATGCGGTAATTCATCAAGCCCCTTGCCGAGTCATCCTTGCAGTTGGATTCGTAGGATCACTACCGGTATACCGCCTCTTGAATCCCGTCAACACACCTGCCGTTTGACAAGCTTTACTCATTCCGCTACACACCACCGCCAGTTCCAGCCGCACATGGCGTCTGCAAGACACCCCGGCACAACGCCTAGGTACGAACAGGGGTGGGATGGTAACACAGCCTGCCCCAGCCAGCTGCAGCCGTCATCGCCATCGCCACCACCACCTGCCGCCCGCTCCACCGCAGCCGCCAGCACCCCCCGCTTGCCCACTGCCTCTGCCGCTGCCGCATCCCCCGCGGCGGCCCAACCCCACGTACGCCAGGCTCCAGCACCACAGCTGCCACACGCTCCGACCGCTGGCGCTAGGGGTTGGACAGTGGACAGGGGACAGGCCTCAGGCGTCAGGTCCACTGGGGCAGGGCAGTACCTGGGCACGTATCACCACCTAGTCCTGGTGGTGCTGGGGCGGAGCCGTAGCCTCATGTCCGCTTTGAGGTAACATGGGCCATCGCCTCCAAGCCCGCCCCGCCACTCCAGCCATGCCCCGCCCTTCCCGTGCACCCACCTGCTGGCCTTGCCGCCTCCCGGGGGCCCTGGCCGCAGCCGCAGCTCCGCCGCCACCTCATCAAGGCCGGCGGCTGCCACGTGCCGTGCCACCGCGCCCGCGTCGTAGGTCATGCCGCTGCGCAGCAGCCACCGCAGCGCCGGCAGCGGGGCCATGCGGCCATATTGGCCCCCGAGCGCGCAGAGGACGGTGTCTGCGGGCGGGAGTGGGCCATGAGGGAGGACGATGACGGGGTGCAAGCTGCCAGGGTGCACTGGGTTCGCAGTGCGGGATGCAGGGCTCAAGGCCTGGAGTAAACGAAGACAAGAAGGACACTGTAGGATACAGCCGCAAGACGGGTGCTAGGGTGTATGGTTGCGAGGACTTCACGATGGGGACATGCAGGCGGCAAGTTGGGCCATACAATGCTGCAGCAGCAGTCAGCAAGCTACCAACTGGGGGTTCCGGCCATCAGGCAGCGAAGATATGCGGAGCAGCCGCTACTGATGCTGTAGGAAACTGTCCCTGGCCGCATGGAGGCGGCTCCCCTGACCATTCCACCCTCCTCCCCGCACCACACCCACCTGCCCCCCACGGCACCTCATTCGTCCACAGCAGCTCAAGCATGTCGACGTCCCCCTGGCTGGCGGCCGCCACGTAGGCATCGCCGCCGTACCGCTTCAAGCCGCCGTACGACTCCAGCACCAGCCGCACTACGCCGTACGAGCCACTCCTGGCCGCGGCCGGCAGCGCCCCTGGCCCCACCGTGCAGCCCGCCTCCTCCACCAGCCACCGCACCATGGCCAGGCTGCCCGAGCCGCACGCCGCCTCCGCCAGGCCCCACTGCGGGAGCACCTCCCACCCGCCCTCGCCCGTCAGCAGCTGCAGCACCTCCAGCGCCGCCACCGACCCGTGGGCCGCCAGCGCCGACAGCACGCGGGGATGCGCCTCGTTCAGCCTGCCTCCGTCCGCCTCCTCCAGCACGAACGCCAGCATGGCCCTGTCCACCCTGCCATCCACCGCCGCGTGCAGCGCGTCCGCCCCAAACACAGCCCCCGCCTCCAGCAGCCACCGCGCGGTGCGCACGCAGCCCGACCGCACGGCGTGCACCGAGTACTGCACCGAGTGCCGGGGGTCCGCCCCCTGCGCCACCAGCCAGTCCAGCAGCTCCGGCTCCGCCCCCGCCGCCAGCGCCTCGCCTAGCGCCTCCTGCGGCCGCAGCTCTGCCGTGATGGCCGACGGCGGCACGCCGTCGACCGACTGGTTGCTCTCTGGCGGAGCCGGCTGCCGCAGCAGCAGCCACTCCAGGGCGTCCTCCCTGCCGCGCCGCGCCACGCCACGCCGCGCGTGCGCGTAGCTGTACGGCGCCGCAACGGAACACAGCCCCTTGTCCACCAGCCAGTCCGCCACGTGCAGCTGCCCCGCTGCCAGCGCCGCCGCCAACACGCGGCAGTCCACCACGCCCCCCGCCGCTGCCAGCTGCTCCACCAGCTTGACACTGCCACGTGCCGCCGCGGCACACAGCGCGCCGCCGCTGACGAAGCACCCAAGGCGCACCAGCCATGCCGCTTTGTCGCATGCGTCCGGGGTGCAGGACGCGGCGGCGCAGGCCAGGGTGGTGGCGGGGAGCCGGCAGTCGGAGGGGCAGGGGCGGGGTGGGCGTCCCAACAGGTCGGTGTGCAGCCACTGCAGGAAGGGCAGGTCCTGCTGCTCGGCGGCGACGCACAGCAGCGACTCAGCGTGCAGCGGCCAGCCGTGCGCGTGCAGCCACTGCAGGGCGGAGCGGTTGCCAGCGCCCGCGCTCTCGCAGGCGGGGTCCCGCTCCCGCTTGGCACGGGCGGAGGCCTCGGCCCTAAGAGCGGGTCCCACAAAGGACAGCGTCTGCCGTATGTCGTACATGCACGTCCACGCGTCGTGTGCCGGCCGGCCCATGCAGCTCAGCGCGGGCTCCAGCCTGGCCAGGCCCTCCGATTCCAGTGTGCGGGACACTGTGAGCGCCATCATGCGCTCGCGGACCTTGACCGGCAGGTTGCGGCGGGTGGGGCCGTCGGCCAGCGCCCAGGCCAGTGCGTGCGCAGGCACGTCCTGCTCCAGCCGCACGCAGGTGTGGGCCGGGGAGGAGAACGTCTCCGCGAGCTCCCTGCACACCAGCCGCACGGTGCATGTGATTTCGTTGAGCGGGAGGTATTCGCACACTCGGCCGGTCACGTGGGCTGGCAGGCCCCAGCCGGAGCCGGTGACCGGTGGCTGCCCGGCTCCCGCAGGGCCGTCGAGGCCGCGGGCGCAAGGTGCTTCAGCTTCCATCAACGCGAGGCTGGTACGTTAGCGTGGTATAAGTAGTTAGGTGCTTGTTGTGAGTGCTGCGGGAAGGCCATGCAAGGTGATGCCCAGCGGTCAACACAGCAGACTCGTTGACGTCCGTAGTTTGATGCTCGATATCAAAGATTTCTTGTGTCGCTCGCTGCTCATGCGGAATGAGCAACTTGCCGTGCGAAACCTGAAAAGGTGCGAACCTGCGACAGCTCGTCGAGGCAGTCTACGGAAGCTGAATGCCTGACGTGCCACATGCACGTGCGAATAGGGTTACAAAGCATCTACACTATTTCAAAGCTCGGTTTTACATGCAGGACTTGGAAGTTTTGCCACCTCGGCCCAACCGCCTGCGCCATGGGCTTAAGAGCGCCGGGCAGCGGGCACCAACCAGGGGAGACCACAGAGACCAGCAGATGCGAGGCACACAATCGGCCATCTCGTTTGACTGCCAAGCCCGTTTCTTGTGCTGCTGCTGACGTCCGTGCAAGAACACGACCGGCTGATATGCCAGTTCATCAACAGCCATAACAGGGTTACCATGGTAAAAGCGTTGCAACGGCCAGCAAGGGCGGCGCCGCGAGGATCTCCCTGGGGCAGAACCTCGCGAGAGGGAGGGCCGTACAAGAGGCCATTTACCCTGACGCGGAGGGAGGGAACAGGTGCTTCATCCAGCCAACCACTAGTTATACAGGTTCAGTTGCGCACGCTGATCACCTGTCGTCGTGTCCTTGAGCTTCTCGCTTCGTCCCAAGCCCAGCGTCGCCAGGGATGGTGACTGTGGAGACGCTTCGTACTTGCTTGGCTGCTGCCGCCTGGCTCCCGCTTGGCGCATGCACTGCCAGCCTCCCATGTCTGGTGAGAGACTGTGGGAGGAAAGAAAAGGATGGTGAGGGGCTACAGTACGTATATGCATGTTCATTGCTTCTCTCAACGCTCAACACTCGCCGCATTGCTCGTCCTCATGGCCCCCTGACTCTCCGGACGTGGCCCCCTTGGGGGTCTATAACTGTAACTGTATCAGCACTCGGTGTTTGCTTGGCTCGCGTGCCGGGAGGTGGCTAGACCCTGGAACGCGCAACACGGGTGGCTGCAGTTGAGCAAACTGCGGATTGCCTCGGCGGTTGCTTGCTTGCGTTTTTTTTCTGTGGAAAGGTTTAGGGTTTGCGTGCATGGCCGTGGAGCGTGGACCAGCCACCGGCTCTCATCGCTGAGTAAGCAATTTGCAGCATTTAACGTCTTATTCCTCCAGCCATTTTCAAGAGACTACGGTAGGTTTGGTTCCTTGGGACGTTGGGAGCTTCAGAGACCAGGCCACACCAGCCGGGACCAGCTGGCTGAGTCACCCTTGTCCACCTACTCCGCAGCGCGACACTGTACCCACTGCTAGCGGAGGCCCAGGCAGACCCACACAATCAGAAGGGGCCTTCTGCACACAATCGGCAAGCGGTCTCAAGGTATTATGTGCACGATGCCCTCAAAAAATGCGTGGCGGCAGGAACCGATCTGTCGTACGGGTAACCTCCGTCAAGCCTATGCAGCTCGCGCTGGCACAAGCCGCCAGGAAAAAGTATCAGAGCTCATGAGCATTATCACAACCTGCTTTCATACGTACGATGACTCCACATCACTCATTGTTTTTATGCCCTAGCGCAGCATGAATACGCGGACATCCCGTCGGCGCATCAGGCATGGGCCGTGCTGGCACGCCGTTGTGCACTGCCGCCTGCTGCCGAGGACAGCGTCCGCCGCTCAGCAGTAGGTGCCATCAAAGGTGCCCTTCTTGATCAGATCGTAGTTGCGCTGCATAATCTTGTAGTCGATGAGGTTGGGCCACTCGGTGGTGTAGCTGCCGCGGACCTGGCGGTACCTGGGGTGGGACAGAGGACAGGGGCGCAGCGGGGCCACATGCCGTGTCGTATAGCCAGTTACCTTTCCAGTGACCGCCCTTGGCTTCTATGCTCACATACAGCAGCCCGTGCATGGCACAGCTGTTGGTCAACATCGCAGCAGTGACACACGCGATACACCCCAGGCCAGCCACTCACTTGAGGTAGTAGCTGTGCTCCCACACGTCAATGCCCAGCAGCGGCCAGCCGCGCGCCTCGGTGGGCACATAAGACGTCATGAGCGGGTTGTCCTGGTTGGGCGTGGTCACGATGGCCAGCTTGAGGTTGTCGCGCACCACCAGCCACGCCCAGCCGCTGCCAAACACGCCGTCCGCCGCACGCTTCAGGGCGGCCGTCATGTCCGCCACGCTGCCCCACGTGGCGGTGATCTTGCCCAGCAGCTCGGGGCTCAGCTCAACGGCGGGGTCGGACGAGCCGTACGTGGTCATGATCCTGCAGCGGGACGGGGGACGAGGCACAGAAGGGCAGGGTGAAGGTACCGTAGGGCATGACGCTATGGTGCTCGGTGCTTGGTGCGATTGGCCGGCAGCTTCAGCTATACGTTAGGAACAGTCACTGACAGCGCGCAGGGCGCCACGAGCTACAGCCAGGGAGGCACCCTTGTATGCTACTACCTTAGTCGCGAAAACATGGAGGCTCTTGTCCCAAAGCCACGCCGTGCCCCTCCATTTCCCGCACCTTACCTCCAGAACAGCGCGTGGTTCCAGGTGCTGCCGCCCTGGTTGCGCAGCGCCGTGGTGTCGTTAGCCAGCAGGCGGTACTTGTTGGTGAAGGACTTGGTGCCCAGCTGGGGGTCGAGTCGAGGGACGGGGCCAGTGGAATTGCGAGTGTTAGCAACAAGACCTTACTTTGGGTTGCCGTTTGCAGACGCTGTGCAAGCTTTCACAGTTGTCCCAAGGAGCTTGGCTGGCAACCCAAACCGGACGAGTGGCCCTGGCAACGCATTCCCCGCACCTTGACCAGGATGTTGGTCAGGGAGTTCTCGTCACGCAGCTTGGGGTAGCGGTCAAGGATGGCGTTGGTGGCGGCGATGGCGCTCTGTGAGGGCCATGATGCAGGTGCATGGGCGGAAGGTGAGCTCTACATTGGGATACCGGCAGCTGCATGGGGGCATCTCGTCCCCCCTCCCAGTGCAGCATGCTGTATGCACGCCATTATTGCTGAAACCAGCACAAACGTTTCGTAGGCTAGGAAGAGCGTGGTACTGGTTGGCAGTCCCCACGAGTCACAGTGGATACTGCCAGACCATGCCGTACAACGCACGTCAATTCCAAACTCACCGCGTGGTGCCTCTGGGAGTGCAGGAACATGGTCTCGTTGTCGATGGCTGCGAGGACGGGACAAAAGGCAGTTGTGTGTAATTGCCAGTCCTCATCACAATAAGAGAAAAGCCTGCATTTTGTCCGTGCACTTTGCAAGGAGGCGGTTCTCCATGATGTGGACGTTCACGCGTTCAGGCGTTACTCCTCTGCCCACCAACCATTCCCTGACTGCCCTGACCTACACCCCGAGCAGGCCTGGGGCTGGCAGAGCGCCAGTCCAGCACGTACCTGGCATATAGCCGTCGAAGGGGAGGGGCAGGGTCTGTGGGCCCGTGATTCTGGGGCAGACGATGGGGATGTTGCAGGCGGGGCTGCTCCAGTCCTTGCCCCACTTCCGGGACCAGTCCTTGCCCCAGTCCTTGCCCGTGGTCCAGCCCGACGTCTTGCGCCAGTCATCGTCGTCATGCCGGCCCCTGTTACAGGTTCAAACGCAACATGTGCTTTTGCGTCTATATGTTATCGCAGCAATGGCATTCTGGCTACGCGACGGTGACCCGGCTTCCTCCAGAAGACACGTGGCTGGCGCATGCTGCTAGACGAAAAAGCACAGCGAAGATGCTCTCCAGGGGCAATCGTGTGCGTTTGCGTGCTCCATTACGGTTGTTCATAGGAGACCGAAGAGTCCGTTGCGGAGCGAGACACACTCTTACCTCTTAGTAGCTGACGCGAGCCCCACAGAAAATATCGCCAGCAGAGCCACGCAGAGGTGGCTTGCCTTGAGGGCCATGGTAGAGACTAGATTCGTCTACACAGCAAAAGCGCAAGACGCCTGGTGCGTGTGCCACGCACTCGTAGCAGGACGATGGTTCAGGTATGAAGCTGAATGGTGCCCACTGCTATATATAGATGGGTGCCTACGTACGGCGATGTGAATAGAGTTCTCATGACAATGCCCAGCAAACCCGTGGGAGAAACGCCGTTGTTCAGACCATAGCAAGGTAGGACTGGGGGGTCCGATGGTTACGGAGCGCCCGCACATTGACGGTCTGGGGCCCGCCTGTCGGGCTCTCCACCAGGCCCAGTGGGACTGAAATACTCATACATACATACGCTAATTTTAGTCCCAGGTGAATACACTCATGTGTCCATGTGATGACACGTACGCTGTGCTTGCTGCGTGGAAGGTAGCGCGCTGGGTTACCCTGGCGTGAACGTCCTCGGTTGTGAGCGTGTGCTGATAGAAGTCATACCGTTTCACTGACGGAGTTTATGCAGAGCACTGAACGCAACCTTCAGAGTTTTCGTAAGACCTCACTATGTTACACCTGGAAATCGCCCTGCCTGGAAGCCAAGCTTTGTGGGTGACCTTACACCACGCAGATGGCTTAATGCATTGCACTCGCATGCAGGTGTGCATTGCTGGTGATTACGCTGCCATGTGTATGGGCGATTTGCCCACCTAAAACGACCCTGGGTCACCGAATTTATAACAAAGTGTCCCGCGCAAAGACGCCCCTGAAGCGCAC
>QAXN01002909.1:0-10069 GCA_004335795.1 Chlamydomonas sp. 3222 | reverse complement strand
GGGCAGACCCATGGGTCCGGCGCCCATGCCGTTCCCCATGCCACCCCCCATCTGGGGCATCTGCTGAGCCATGCCCATGCCTGCCGGAAGTACAGAGGGGCCAGCGGCACCGGGGGATGTAATTGGGCCGCGGGAGCTTGTCGTAGGGGCAAAGGAGCAACAGGCGGGCCGTGATGGGGTATGGAATGTGTCCAGCGCACTGGGCTGTGATGATAACCCACACGGGAAGACCACAACGCTGAACTGCCGAAGCCAAAAGACCAGGTCGCTCATCAACTGTTGGCAATAACCTGGTGGAGCTGCGCTTCTATGCAGCACAGGGCTGAGCGCCTGTGCCTCCACCGCGCATCTCTGCAACTGCCAAATGCTTTTTGGCCCGCCCCTCCGGGACCCTATTGGCCGCTTTGCGAACCTTAAGCAGCACTGGCTTACACCCGGCACCTTTCCCCTTAGCACGTAGGCCAGCACCCACCTGGCAGGACTCCTGCGGGGCCGCCCACCATTCCCGGCCCCATCATGCCCTGGCCCGCCGCCATCATGCTGGGGTGCTGCTGCATCATCAGGCTGTGCTGGTACAGCTGCTGCCCCCGCTCCCGCTCAAGGGTGGACACGCGCTCCTGCGGGTAGGGGAGCGAGCATTGTGGTGGCGTAGGGATGGTCATGAGCGGTGAAAACTTCTGCTTACCGACACATTATGTAACAGGTGGGTGGCCACAGCGTAACCGTCACTGTCAGTGCCGATGCGCAGGGCTTAGGCTTTAATGCGCGGTGTAGGGTAGAGTGGAGGTGGTACACCCGCACCACCCCCTAGCCGTCGGGGTCCGACGTTCTCCAACGGGCAGCCATCCAGGCCTTTCAGGCTACCCTGAAATGCTCTCACCCAAGCCTGCGAGCCTCACCTCAAGGAACTTGTTCAGCTGTCGGAGCTGATGGTTCTCCACCTGTACCTGCTGCACGTACTTTATGGCGTCCGTGAGGATCGCGTTTTTGTCCGTCTTTGGTTCATTCCCTGGTTCAATTAGCTTTGCAAGCTCCGTGAAGCTGCGAGGGACGGGAATTGGGCAGGAATGCGTCAGCGGAGATGGCCACGCGCCTGTTCTCCGCTTTTCGCCCAACCAGAAATCGAGGCACAAGGGCATGCAGTAGACAGAGTCAGTATCTCCTTACCGCTCGTTTAGCTTTTCCCGGCGCGCCTTTTCGCGGCAAGCCTTCTTGGTGGCTGCCGCGGAAAGGGATTCCCCTTTGGCCCGCTTTCCGGACCCCTTCTCCGGCTTGCCACCATCTTCATCGTCATCCGAGTCTGACAAACTATTGTCTTCCAAGGGTCGCTTGGCTGAGCCGGCGTGCTGCAGTTGCTGCTGCTGCGGAGCAACCAGGCCACCGGCGACCCACTGGCCAGGACGGGCTGCCTGAAAAGCCGCATCTAGCGTTGCTGTGTCGAGGGCCTCTGTCCCAAAGCCTTGGCTCCCGACAAAGTCATCCGAGAGGAATTCAGCGAACAGAACGTTCAGGCTTGCGGCATTGTCCCCCGGCTCAGGCTTCGGGTCTAGCGCCGCCGGGGGATCCATCTAATCCACTCTATCACTTAGCAGTGATTAGAGGTAAGTCATTGAAACGTCGTCAAGGAAGAGAGGTTGTCTCGAGGCGGTACTAGTCGGGCGTATGGCCCGGGCAGGCGGGCAGCTATGAACAGAATGCAGACAAGTAACAGAAAAGTTGGTCAGGACAATTCAATGACAGGATCCAGAGCGATGTGGCCCCAACTGACTTCAGCCAGTTCCAGAGGTCCATGCAACGATGACTGGTGATGCTCTATGATGCGCTCTCCTTGCTCCAAGCCGCGGCTGCGCGCACGCATATGTGCAGAGAAGAGCTGTTATAAACTACAGGCTGATGCTTAGCGGATAGGTTGCAAGGCGCGGGTCTTGCCTGCATGGACGTCCACAGGCGACCCACTGAACTAGCGGCAGGCAGAGGACGACAAGTTGCCGAAGGCGGTACTCCTATGGGCGCCCATGCATACGCCCAGTGGGCTTCTGGTGTGCTGCAATTAGGTGCATTGACCTCGCCGGGCTTAATCTGTATGTGTTTAATGCCCGTTCATCGAAACGGTGCCAAGGCACACGCACACGTGGTATTTGGCACGCTATTGGGGCGGTGCGTGAGGCGCAACAAGTGGGACACGTTGGCCAGCTCCTCGACTGACTTGAACATAGGAAGGAGTTACCTTCTGTAGCTGCCGGGAACAACGGCACACGCAACCTTAAACCGATGCGCGCTATTGGCTT
The DNA here is from genome assembly GCA_004335795.1 of Chlamydomonas sp. 3222. Classification (NCBI taxonomy): domain Eukaryota; kingdom Viridiplantae; phylum Chlorophyta; class Chlorophyceae; order Chlamydomonadales; family Chlamydomonadaceae; genus Chlamydomonas; species Chlamydomonas sp. 3222. The sequence goes on along the minus strand of QAXN01002909.1, from coordinate 7,781 downwards.
CGCACACACGGTTGCTTGGCTTGCTGCACCGTATTTCCCGCTCCTTGCTGCCTTTGCTGCCACGACGGTTGGTATACATGCGTGTACCAGCGTGTCCTTCCAATACCGCATTACCGAGTGCACAGCCCTCTGCCTCGCCATGTAACGTACATGTTGGCATTGGGTTAGGCCAGGCCCTGGCCCACACAGCATCCGGGAGCCTTGCACGCCTGAGTACCTTACTACGCTACGCCTGTGAAGCAATACCGGTACCCATTGCCGACTCTGCGCCTTGCGATTCGGCTATGTGTGCATGTCTCGCTGGGTTCTACTGTGTTACAACACTAACTGGCATCACTGCCATTTGGCAGGCTCGCCCCCATGGAATAAGGAGCCACACCTGCATGAAAACAGTAGCATGTCGGCAACGCCCTCCAGCGCGTACTACTACACACGATCTCTCCACACGCCGTCCAACCGTTCAGTGCCCATGCGACAGACCTACATCGTATGCGCAGGCTGACTTTGCACATATCGCAAGTCCACGTCGTGCGGTGACCCACACTCCAAAAACCGCAACACGCTCCCCGCTGTGGTCACTCATGATGCCATGCCCCCGGGCCACATCTGGCCACACCAGCCACGCAGCAACGAACTGACCACCCGAGGCTGTGTCACCGTGATACTAGTGCCTTGATCAAGTGCTCACACGACCACGCACTCAGGCCAGTCTGGTCGACTCCGTTAACACGGCACACAGCGAATGTGGGCAGCACAGGCGGCCTGCACACACCTCAACCCTCCGCTTGCCGACAAGCTCAATCACGCATGGAACGAGCAAACCGTATGAAAACAATTCATGAATGCAGTAGCTTTCCGATCGTGCGAGCTGGCTGCACACTACGCATACCAGCATATGCCCAACCGCCACCATGTGCAGAGGGTCTTGCAGACCCCGCAGACTCTCAGCTCTTTTCCTACCAGGACCAACCCCTGCCCCGCGTGCACCAGCATTACCCAAACCTCCGCCAAAGTATCACAAGATCCAACGATGCCAGACCCCTTTTTGCCCTAAGAGAGCCTTCAGCTGCGCCTGCGCACCACAACGCCTGCCCCCACCCGAATCTACACGGTAGCCCTCCTCAGAGTGATCCCCACACCCACGCCGGCACCGCCGCACTAGCGCACCCAGCCCCACACCCGCCCTCTCGTCCTCCACAGCCGGTCACATGCCCCACAACGGCCTTCAACCCAACCCAAGTGTGGTACACGCCCCTCAGCGCATGCTCCTCATCGACATGCTTCCACAGCGCCTCACCCTGCTGCTCCGCCCGCCTGTGTTGCTGGTCCGGCGCCTGCTCCTGCTCCTGCTGCTGCTGCTGCACCTGCTGCACTTCAATCTTTTGCTCCGCTGCTGTTGCTGTTGCTGCTGCTGCCACCATCCGAAGGCGCGTCAACGGACCTGTATACAGGTATCGGGCTGGGGCCAGCATAGGAGGGCGCCGGGGAGGATCCGTAGTGGCCGGGGCTGGGTGGAGGGCTGTATGCAGGCGGTGACGATGGCCCGTAGTGCAGCGGTGGCATTGTGCCGTATGACGGCGACGGGGTGTCGTAGTCGGGCGATGGCGTGGGTGGGCCGTTGGCGATGGGCATGGCCTCGGCTGGGGGACCGGAGGGCATGCTCGGGACGCCAGGGGTGCCGGCTGCATTGGGTGAGTGAGGCGTCGCAGCAAGCAAGCAAGCAGAGAGGTCAGGTAGGGGGTAACCGAGAGGGCGAACTGAGAGCATGTGTGAGAAGGCACCGGCGGGGTGCCCAGTTCAGAGCAACTTGTAGCGTGGGTACTGGCAATGCAGCCGTTCAGACGAGCGCGTGAGCACCGAACTTGCAGATTTGCCAGCACCATCCTGCTCATGACAAAGCGGAAGACTGGAAACAGTGAAGTATCATTTTACCGACTGGTGTTGACCGAATCTGGAAAGCCGCATATTACGTAGCAGAAGAGGCACGACGGTAGCACCCAAGCAATGCCGGCTTGCCTGGCGGGCAGGTGTTGCACGACAACTGGCAGTACGCCTCCATGTATCCACGCGTTCTCAGGCACTCCCCCATGACAGCCCAGCCGCCGCAGTTGGGGTGCATGTCACGGCAGCGAGCGGTGGGGTCTGCGGGCGGGAGGGTAGAGGCCAGGAGGGCACAGGTACCATCACGCGTATACTTGTATGCTATGCTGCTGGTGCGTGCTGCTGCACCCCATTGGACACGTGCTGAGAACATCCTGCGCCTGCAAGTGAGAGCGTGGTAGCTCAGAGGCCAGGAGGGCACATGTCCAGCAGCATAGTCAAGAGCAGGGGAGTCCAGAGCGCCTGCATGCAACGCCAGCTCACCGTCTGTTCCGACGCACAGGGGCACCCCGCACGCCGTCTTGCAGTTTAAGAGCATGTAGCCGGGGCTCAGGGTGCACTGGTTGGTGCTGGCCCACAGCTGGCAATTGGGGTGCATATCGGTGCACTCGGACCCCCACACTGCAGTAGGAATGGGAAGAGTGAGGGGAAGGGGCAGTCGTCACACTGCAGTCGCCAGGAGCGGAGGGTCAGGAACTCAGGGTGCAGGGGCTGGTGAGACAGGCGCGAGCGCCTGCAGCTGGTCAGCTGAGTCACATGACCACGATCGTCTGAAAAACAAGCAGTCTGGAGTATTACCGGTATGCTTGCTGCGCTGCCACTGCCGTCCTGCCGGCTGGTCCCCCTGTGTGGGTGCTCCACTACTGCTGCACCATCCCTGTCTATCTCCACAGGCCCCCTCTTTGTGGACGGTGCCATCATAACGCGAGTTGTTGCTAGGAAGTTGCTAGGAAGTTGCTAGGAAGTTGCTAGGAAGTTGCTAGGAAGTTGCTAGGAAGTTGCTAGGAAGTTGTTGCTAGGAAGTCGCAGGGGCTGCACGTTGCTTACCCCACGGGACGGGCGGGTTGTAGGGCGGAGGGGACAGGGAAGCCTCCGGCAGTAGAGGTGGGGGCAGGGCCGGGGCGGCAGGGCCCCGCGGGACCCCGGGGGAATGAGCCATGTTAGGGTTGCCTGGTGTGAAAGGAGGAGGCGGGGTGGGGGCGCTGGGGAATGGGGGAGATCCGGGCTCGGGGGGGTTGTCGGGCGTGGAGGGAGGAGGCGAAGGGGCCTCAGGCAGAGGCGGGGGTGCGGGGGCCCGCAGGTCGATTTGGATGGACTCTGCGTGCATGTGGAGACCAGCGGTGAGGGAAGGCATGTAGGCAGGGTGGAGTTGGCTGGGGTTAAGCAGCAGACCCATATAAGGGCAAGTAGGACAGGGATTCCAGCCTTGGTAATGCACGGCAGCATAGAAGCACTTATCCATGATTCCTGCCCAGGGTACTGTTGCGCAAAGAGTGCTTCCAGACTCTACCGGTAGCCCTGACCCCGGATGGCCTCTACACGTTCACAAGCAGGTCCCAATTGTGCAATGACGACATGGCAATAACCCACCAATTAGAATCTCTTCATCGTTTTCAAAGGGGAAATCCGCTGCGCCGATTATGATCTTGAACGGCCGCCCGTCACCCATAATCATACGGCAGCGGTCCAGGGTGTCCGTGACCGAGACGGTGTTACTCTCAGAGGAGTAACGGAAGTGGGCAGTGTCGGGATTCGGGGGCGTGTGGGTAGGAGGGAACGTGGGGAGCTGCCGGTCGGCGCATACCGGTACCGGGAAGTTTGTCGCTGAGAGCACCTCCGGATCCATCGGCTGTCGCAGGATGGGAGCCATGGAGAAATGAGGTTGAAGGGGCACGGTAATGTTAACGGTGTGTACAACTGTGTGCACATACTGTGTGTATAGTGTGTAGTATGGCGTGAAGTTTGCGTGCACCGGGGTGGTGGTGCGGTGCGGGTACATACCGGTATAGAGCGAGACCAGGTGTTAACAGGTGGAGCTGGAGCGGCATGCATGCACAGGCCGTACAGGGAGACGTGCGCACGGCAGTACAGTCCGTGCCACACTCCCACCACGCTTGCGCTTATCGTGCGTCCCTTGCACACGCCTTCAGCCCATAGCCCCATCTCATGCCCTCGGTCGCACATAACTCACGCCAACATTTTGTGACCTTCCGATGCCTGCGTGCCATGCAACCTACGCCCTGCTCATTTGACTACGCGTCGCAACGTTGCAAGCGTGCCGCAGTGGCGAGGGGCAGATTCGCCTAAGAAGCGTTTGGGCAGGGGAGTCCCTTGGTTTGGGCGCGCCTTGGCAATGGACCACCTGCATCCCTGTGCGGCTGCGCACCACCTGCTGCACACCGCCAGCGCAACCTAGGACAAACCCAGTTGCCTACCCACATTGTAAAACTGGGAGGCAAAGCGGTAGGTCCTTCCGAAGGTGCGGTACCGCACAATGACATTGCGGATGTAGCGTGCGCCCTGCGGTTCTGCGATAGTCGGGTCGTCGGAGTCGGCGCAGTAGTAGTTACCCAGCATTTCATGACAGGCGGAGATGGAGGGCTGGCCCCTGAGGGAGTTGGCTTGGATGCGAAGCAGCTTGTTGCAGTTGGCTGCGGTGTAGCGCACGCCGCCGCTCTCCCAGCCGGCTGCGGAGGGTTGCGGGCAGTGGGTGGCGTTAGGGGCGGCGGCGGGGGCTGAGGTTGGTATCATGGCGCCAAGCCGCCAACGGTGTGTATTATCTTGTGGGTGGCGTGTACTGGGACGTGAGTGGAGCGGCCGACATGCCGTAGCTGCCACAGTCTGCGATGTTGTCCTGTATTGGCGGTGTGCTGGTGTTTGTGGTGTTAGGGGCAAAGGAAGCACGCCGGTGCGGGAACCGAAACGCTGACGGTGTATAAGTACCGGCACTCCGCATAAGCAACTGTCAGCCATTGCTAAGAGCGTATTTCCAGCATGTATGTCGCCTTTGAGTTGGTATATCGGTACCGCATGGGCCCGACATGGGACACTCACCCGCGCAGTCCACAACGCTCCATCGGTCAAGGAGAGGGAAGGTGTCCGAGTCGTCTAAGATGACAATCTTCTGGTCCTTGAATGCGTCACGGCGCAGGAGACCCACTGGCAGGCTGTCAAAGGTTAGCTCGAGGAAGCTGGGCGGCACAGGGGGGCTCGGGGGAGGCCGTGGGGGCGCCGGGGGCAGCGGCGGCGCGGGCGGCGGGGCGGGTGGGCGAGTGGGAGGCATGCGGCCGGCCAATACTATCGTGATGGACTCTGCGTATGGCCAAGGTGGGGAGCGGAAGTGGTTGGTGAAAGTGTCAGTGCGTTTGTGCGTCGAGTGGGCAAGCGTGCGTCTTTCTTGGTCCTTAATGGGCAGGCGGGTGAGAGCTCACAGGGGGAGCGGAGCTGAGCGGAGCCAGGAGTTAGGGACGTAGTCTTTTGCACTGCATAACCGTGGAAGATGATGCAACGTAACAACAAAGCCACATTCAGGTGTGAAGCGACGTGCACTGCGGTCGTCAGCCACGTGCGTCAGCACTCTTGCTGCCACAAGGTTTTGATTGCAGCTACTGTTAATGCTAAATTGCTCACCGATCAGGACCTCCTCCACCTCATCCCCACCCAGCCTGCCGAACATGAACGCGAAGGGACGGTCGCGTCCGCCGAAGCCGTCACATACTGCAATGGTGGTGCTCAGGTCCCACAACCCCGTATCTCCAGCTGAGTACGTATAGATGGCAGCAGTAGCGGCAGGCCCTGGGCCGGTATGTGACCGGGGCATAGTAGGGCCAAGGCATGCGCTCTGCCTTATGGGCCACTGTGAACAATAGGGGCAGAGCGTGGCGGTACGCAGCGTAACGAGGGAGCGATCTGGTAGCGGTAATACCATGCAGGAACACCGTCCGGGGTTCAATACGAGGCGTATGCCTGGCCACCGTCCCAGGTGTGCGGCACAGTACGTCTAAGCTCCTCAAACGGCAGTGCAGTACAGCACAAAACAGAAACTGCGACTCATGGCTGTACGCACCTCATTGTACAGCTGTGCCCCGAGACGTCCTGAGTCCGAGTATGTGCGGTACTTGACGTACACATTAGAAAACGGTACGTAGCCGTCGGAAGAGGTGTCGTACGCTGGGTTGTGGCGGCTGTAGTCCCGCCTCGCACAGTAGTAGCCCAAAGCGCCGTCCATCGCACCACAGATGCTGAAAGACGCTGGCGTATCGACACCGTTTGCTCTAATCCGCAGCAGCCTCTTGCAGCCAGCTGCCTTGGTTTGGATGCCATTGTTCATCCAGCCGGCTGTGTTCCACACACGTGTGCGTGTTCGCGTGCCCAGAGGGAGCACGGTAGGTTGCGGGGCAGGGGCAGGTGTAGGCGGAGGTGGACCAGAAACCAGAGGATTTGCGCACATAAGAACAGGGCCCGCCAGCTGATGCTAATGGCACCGTATACCTCAGAATCAACGCAACACAGTACAAACGCCTTAAGAAGCATTAGGCCGTCCTGAGATATGGCGCATTAACGGAGTCCTGATCCCCAGAAGCTCAACCCACCTTCGCAGTCGACGACCTGCATCCCACTGACATCAGTGAACCCGCTGCCGCCGACCATGACCACGTTCTTGTCCTTGAAAGCCCGCCGCTGCAAGCGACCTACCGGCACACTGCACGAGCGGACAGGGATTAGGGATTGGGGATTGAAGGTCAGGGAAACGAGCTCTAGGGCCGCGGTACGTGCCGGCGGGGGCACACCGGCAGGGCAGGGGCCAATAGGAAAGCAGACGGCTGGGCCAACGGGCAGCAAGAGCAAGCAGACACTTACTGTGACATGGATTGAAGCTCGTATATCCGGAGGGTGCAGTGCAACATGCAGGACGGGTGCTGTGATTGCGGATACGCACTTGTCAAACGTGAGGGTGAGGACTTGGGCACGGGCGGTAAGAGCCCAGCCAAGCAAGCAGGCCACGGAGAGGACGGCTGTCGTCACTCGACAGGGCCACATAGTCTCTGATGTCCCTTGAAAGCTGCTGCGAGGACGTTACGTCTGCAGCAGCTCCTGTTGTTATTGAGTGCCTGCGGTGCGGCGGTGCGTGTCGTAATGGCACGTGTCTGGGGCTAAGACAGCTGAAACAGCGTGCTTATCTGAGGACAGCAGTTTCAATTGCGCACCAGGTTGAGGTTTGCGCAGGTTTACGCTGCTTAGATCTCGAGTCGCTGGGCACCAGGCAAAGGGTCGAACGGAGTCGACCTGCGGCACATGTCGCGAAGTAGGGACCAACCGCGGAGAGGAACGGTGATAGAGGTATACCTGATCTAGGTATTTTATAAGCGAGCCATGTATACCTTCGGCTTGCGTTGCGGAAGGTTTGCGCACGTGAGGCAGCTTACGAACGCCCCATGTCACCGGTACCCCCCCGACGAGCTTGCAGGCCCTGTTTAGAGTCATGTCCTGAGATATTAGCCCTGGCTCTGTGCAGTCATGCGAAGTTCGCACCTGGTGGGACTCCTGTGGCCCCAGGTAAAGCTCTGCAATAACGCGTTTGGTGGGCGGAAGGCAAGCCAGTAAGCGACATGACTGAAAGAGCAGATAAAGGCAAAGATTAGAGTTGCATGGCGGACACACTGCGCCATTGGCTGCGCACCGAGCGTAACCCGTGCTTGAGCAATGAAAAGCTATGAAAAGGCTGACATGTAAAAGGGAGCTGGAATACTACCACTGACTGGTTCAATGCATAGCACTTCGCATGGCGCTCTACCTACATGTGTCGCCCGGCGCGGGCTCATGTCAGGAGCAGGTGGTCATCTGGTCAGGAGTGTTGAGGAGTGAAGTGGACCCCGGACGCAAGCGGGTACTACTGACCC
>QAXN01002897.1:0-10098 GCA_004335795.1 Chlamydomonas sp. 3222 | reverse complement strand
GCTAGGACTCCACGGCTGGTACAAAAGTGACAAGACAATGTGTCGGGCAGATGGCACAGCGGGGAATTCTCTTATCGTGCTTCCACCAGGACCCAGGACACCTGTCAGCGGCCTGGCCCGGCCGGTCATGCCAACGCGGTCTAGTCTAGGGTCTAGTCCTCTGAACTCTGCTTCGAATATGCGATTGTACCTCTCCTCACCGCATCTTCCAACACACCTGTCAGCGGTGGGTGGGCGCATGACACGTGTGGCGCTGCGCATTACATGAGGCACGGTCGGCCCGTCCTTGCAGGCCGCTGACACACTTTTCCAGGGCAGCGCAGCGGCGTAACCTGACTGGACAAGATGGAGCTGCTGTGTGTCGGTGCTGGCTGCGGCTGCGGGGCAGCAGCAGCCAGCAGCTCAAGTGGGCATGAACGTGGTCACAACAGCAAATGCCCTGATTCTCGAAATGCCCAACAGCATCATGGTAACACAGCATGATCGGCAACCAGCTCGGCCCGCTCACGCCTACAACCCTTGGCACAGTGTCTCTGTCCGCCAATGGCCGGGGCCTCATGGCCTCCGCGGCTCCGCCTCCAGACAGTGATTGCACATGGCGACATGGAGCACGGGGGATGGAACCCCAGGGCTACGCATAAAGCGCGTTGAACTCCCCACCCCGGGGTGTGTGCTTTGGGAGCTGTACAGGTTGGTAGCTCGCTTGGTGGACCGGCGGCAAGGCTGACGGGTGTACCAAGGGGCCTTCTCGCTGGCCGGGAAGAGACAGGCGGGCTCAGCGCCCTGCCACTGCGGCGCACATTGCGCTGATTAAGGGACATTTTACTTCATGGGCAGCCGGCTTTGCGACCTGGGTCACTCTGTAGGGGACAGATTTGTACCCACCCTGGCTCGGGGTGCTGGCTACCCTCCTCAGACAGCACCACAGCGCACATACAGCCCTGGGCACCTGGGCAGTTACGACCACTTCTCCAGATGGCCCCTGTCCGGGAGTTCATCAGGCACCCGAAGATGGGCGCCGCATTGCAGAGGACTCGGCGTTGCTCGCGCCGGTGCAGGACGTGCACCCCGAGGCCTTGGCGATGGGGCCTCGGTAGGTGTCCGTGTCCGGCCCCCTTTTGGGGCAACCCACCACTGCCCAACTCAAGGCAGGGCAGCAGAGGCGGCAGCAGGCCGAAACCCCTTGGAGACGCGTGGTAGCCATTTGATCAGCTGCAGGCGAATGCACATGGGTGGGGGACTTGGTTCTCTCCCTGGACGCACTGGCTGAGCCCTGGGCCGCCGAGTGGACAGCAAGGCGGTTTTGAGAGCACCAGCCGTGGAGCTCACCTAGTTCCCATCACGGTCAAACTGTCCAGAGCCCCTGCAAAGCCTAGCAGCAGCAGTCCGCCAAGAGTGACAGGCTGGCAGCCCGCAGCTTGGGGGGCGACTACGCTGTCGGCTGACCATCGCCCTACCACCTGCGACACCATGGCGCTCACTGTGTCGCGCCGTGGCTGGCGCATCCGAGGTTCCTGCCTGGCAGTCCGGCTGCGCAAACTACCGGTGCACAATGGACAACCAGCATGCCACTAGCGGACGTGCAGGTGCAGCGCAGGCAGGTAGCAGAGATATATGTGCGGCATTGGGCAGCAGGCATCCCGCGTGCGTGCTGGAGGAATGCAATGTCTCAGCAGCAGTGGGGTGGGGGCGGCATAGGACGGGGGCGGCGCCCTGTAGCGTGCGTGTGCGCAGGCAGCAGCGGACATCTGGGCATGAAAGCAAAGTGTTGCAGCCTTGTGCGTCGCACGCCATGGCTGGGGAAGTTGGCTGATGGGTACGGGGCTTGTAGGTGCCGTGGCCCCGCCTGGGGTTTCGGTTTGGGGGGGTGGTGTCTGCTGAAGGTGGATCTTGGTGTCGGGCTTGTTAGCTACTGCACGTGGTTTGCGGAGTGTTGAGGTCACTCCGTCATATTGCCTGGGTCGTAGCGGCATGTGCTCTGAGTGGCTCGCTGATAGCAGCCATGCTCACTCCGCCAGCTCGCCCGTCACGCGCGTCTTGTGTTCTATGCAGTCGGGCGTCAAGTACCTGCTGCCCGGCTCTGTATAACATGCTTGATTGCAGACCGTGCCCCTCGTGCCTGCGTCGGCCAGGTGGCGCCTGCTTCCCAACTGATCCCTCTCAGGGCAGCATCCCTGAGCATCCCCGCTCCATGCCGTCCCACTGCAGTCTGCCCCAGCAGAGCTTACAGGGGCCACATCACTGGCATCAAGCGCTGTCGTATTAATGCATGCCTGTGATGACGTACATGCAGTGCACCAACTTAGACTGATCAACATGCAGTGCACCAAGCCACCAACACACACCGCTGTGTCACTTGCCGAGAGTTGACCTGCCTGCAGGCACGTGCCAGGGTGCAGCAGCAAACCGCCATGCCTTACACAGATCAACATGTGGAGAGCAAAAACCCATTGATCTGCAGAGGTGGGATGTACCCTTAGGCTCGGCGAGTTCAGCACACCAGCGCGCGCACGCTCCTGTGCTTCCAACTGTGAGGCCAGGTTGCCCCGCCCAGACCACCCCAGCGTTGGTGACCTTTGGGCCACCAAACACGCACACGCAAATGGCAGCAAGTCGGCGTGCATAACACAAGATAACAGTCCAAGAATTGAATACCTCGCTAGGGAGCGCAGGCTTGTACATGTTTTATGGGTGGCAAAAGCCGTCGCCGAAAGTGCAGCCCCGCGGTTGGCAAAGGGAAGTCCCGCCTCCACGCCTCCCGGCAGATCAAAGCCAATGTATGTGCATCCAGTTTACAACCTTTCTGAAGGGGAGTACCCTGGCTCCGAAGCCCGAGGACTCCAGGGGGCCTTCCTGGCAGCCGGCCAGGGAGCCATGCAACGCGGGCCCTGAGCCCAATCTCCCCCTATTTCCTTAGCCACAGTAGGCTAGGACTCCACGGCTGGTAGAAGCCGTTTTCATCCTTCCTCCTTTACCCCTGAGTTGGGTCGTTTAGCGGAAGAGTCGGAAAAATGGTGAGACCGGCGGCCACCAAGCTCCGACAGCGCGGAGCACCGCGCAGCAGCCTTCAGTTGCTCAGACTGGCTGACCACTCGCTATCGGGCGGCCCTGGCTGGCGCAGGTGAAGTTCACTATCGAGGAGATCCGCTCCCTCATGGACAAGAAGCACAACATCCGCAACATGAGTGTGATCGCTCACGTCGACCACGGTAAGCTTTCCTTCAATGTATGCTTCAGCTACAGCGTGGATTGAGGCTGATCAGATCGTTGGCGCCTGCAGGCAAGTCGACGCTGACCGACTCGCTGGTGGCTGCTGCCGGTATCATGGCCATTGAGCAGGTACGCGCGGCCGCGCCCAGCCTCCTGCAGCGACGCGCATCATTCCTAACTCATGCTAACAATTCGCTTCTCTTTGCAGGCCGGCGATGCCCGCCTGACCGATACCCGCGCCGACGAGCAGGAGCGCGGTATCACCATCAAGTCCACGGGTATTTCCCTGTACTACCAGATGGCTGATGAGGACCTGAAGAACTTCACCGGCGAGCGTGCTGGCAACGACTACCTGGTGAACCTGATTGACTCCCCCGGCCACGTCGACTTCTCGTCCGAGGTGACGGCCGCGCTGCGCATCACCGACGGTGCCCTGGTGGTGGTGGACTGCGTGGAGGGTGTGTGCGTGCAGACCGAGACCGTGCTGCGCCAGGCCCTGGCTGAGCGCATTCGCCCCGTGCTGACGGTGAACAAGATGGACCGCTGCTTCCTGGAGCTGATGCTGGAGGGTGAGGAGGCCTACACCACCTACCTGCGCGTGATCGAGAACGCCAACGTGATCATGGCCACCTACCAGGACGACGCCATGGGCGACATCCAGGTCTACCCCGACAAGTCCACCGTGTCCTTCTCCGCCGGTCTGCACGGCTGGGCCTTCACCCTCACCACCTTCGCCCGCATGTACGCCGCCAAGTTCGGCACCGACGAGGCCCGCATGATCACCAAGCTGTGGGGCGACAACTTCTTCGACCCCGCCACCAAGAAGTGGACCACCAAGCAGACCGACTCGGCCTCCTGCAAGCGCGGCTTCGTGCAGTTCATCTACGACCCCATCAAGCAGGTCATTGACCTGGCCATGAAGGACGCCAAGGACAAGCTGTTCCCCATGCTGGAGAAGCTGAACGTGCTGACCAAGCTGAAGCCCGAGGACAAGGAGCTGAGCGGCAAGCCCCTGATGAAGCGCATCATGCAGTCGTGGCTGCCCGCCCACGCCGCGCTGCTGGAGATGATCATCTACCACCTGCCCTCGCCCGCCAAGGCCCAGAAGTACCGCGTGGACGTGCTGTACGAGGGCCCCCTGGACGACCCCTACGCCACCGCCATCCGCAACTGCGACCCCGATGGCCCCCTGATGTGCTACGTCTCCAAGATGATTCCCACCAACGACAAGGGCCGCTTCTTCGCCTTCGGCCGTGTGTTCGCCGGCAAGGTGTCCACCGGCGCCAAGGTCCGCATCATGGGCTCCAACTACGTGCCCGGTGAGCGCGGGGCTGGGGCCGGTGGGGCAGTGCTCGGAGGCTTGGGCTGGGGGCGGCAGCAGGGCGTTGGGCTGGGCTGGGCTGGACTCTTGGCTGGAGACTAACCGATTCAACGGTTGCACGTTAAGTGAGCCAACCGGATGATTGTAGTCAAGTATTGGCCATCTTTTTGTGCGCAGTTCGCGCAAGCGCACCGGCAGCAATTGCACATGGAAGCAGTCGTTCGGCGTGAAACTGGAAAACGAGGCTGCCGGAAGGGACATAATACCAAGATTAGATTTTGGACCTTCATGTGCTTCAGAAGTAACCCCAGCCGCAAGTAATGTGCTGCCGGGACATTGCGCTGTTGGCAGTTAGCTTGGCCGATACGCGGGTCGAAGGCGTCTTTTAATCCCGCATGCACGACACGGAATGGACACTGACGCCGTGTGCTCCCTCCTGCCCGCTCCGCCCGCCCTTTCCTCCCCCAGGCGAGAAGAAGGACCTGTACAACAAGTCCGTGCAGCGCACCGTGCTGTGCATGGGCCGCAAGCAGGAGGCCGTGGAGGACGTGCCCTGCGGTAACACCGTGGCGCTGGTGGGCCTGGACCAGTACATCACCAAGACGGCCACCATCACCCGCGAGGGCTGCGACGACGCCTTCCCCATGAAGGCCATGAAGTTCAGCGTGTCCCCCGTCGTGCGTGTGGCCGTGGAGCCCAAGAACGCCTCGGACCTGCCCAAGCTGGTGGAGGGCCTGAAGCGCCTGGCCCGCTCCGACCCCATGGTGCAGTGCATCATTGAGGAGACCGGCGAGCACATTATTGCCGGTGCCGGTGAGCTGCACCTGGAGATCTGCCTGAAGGATCTGCAGGACGACTTCATGGGCGGCGCTGAGATCAAGGTGGGGGCAGGAGCGGGTGGTGGGGGTTTGACTGCGGGTTTGCGGGCTGGTGTGGCCGCATTCGAAGCAGCAAAAGTGGATTGCGGTTCAAAGGGGCACGAGGGGGACGGCGGACGGAAGTGTCGTGATGGGACATGGCACGGCACGGCAAGCATGGGAACCAGTATGCCTGCATGCAAGGGAGTCTGAAAGGGTGGGCATGCACAAGCGTGAGCTGCTGGTTGGGTCTGAAGGGCTGTGAGCGGACAGGGAAGGGTGTGGCTTGCAGCGACTCACAACTCCCTTGCCAATGGCCTGCAGATCTCGGAGCCCGTGGTGGCCTTCCGTGAGACCGTGTCGGCCCAGTCGGACCACGTGGTCATGTCCAAGTCCCCCAACAAGCACAACCGCCTGTACATCCAGGCCCGCCCCATGGAGGACGGCCTGGCTGAGGCCATCGAGGAGGGCAAGGTGTGTAGCGGGTCAGGCTGGGAAAAGGGGTTGCTTATGGAAAACGTTTGCACCCGGGTTCACTTGGAGGCTTACAGCGTACCGATGGTGATCCCTGAAGCTCGGATTCATTGAGCTTTATCGCCGGGCTGCATTGTGAACGCGGTGGCCATACCCTGCGGCCTCCACCTGATGCGGTTTTAGCGCTCTGCCGCTTGACGTCCAATAGTACTGTGGCGGGTTCGCATGCATATCCGTGCCGTTGCGTTGTTGCAGCCTTATGACGTGCTGACCATGCCCGTCCCCGGCCCCCGTGTCGCCCTCCTCCCCCAGGTCGGCCCCCGCGACGACCCCAAGATCCGCTCCAAGATCCTGTCGGAGGACTTCGGCTGGGACAAGGAGATTGCCAAGAAGATCTGGTGCTTCGCGCCCGACACCCAGGGCCCCAACATGATGGTGGACACCACCAAGGGTGTGCAGTACCTGAACGAGATCAAGGACTCTTGCGTGGCCGCCATGCAGTGGGCCTGCAAGGAGGGTGCCCTGGCCGAGGAGAACATGCGCGGCATCGTGTTCGAGTTCATGGACGTGGTGCTGCACACGGACGCTATCCACCGCGGTGGTGGCCAGATTATCCCCACCGCCCGCCGGTAGGTTTGCTTCCAGGGGGCCCAGGGGGAGTCACAGCTGGTTTGGCGGGAATTATGTCGGCTGCTGCATGCCGTAGCGGGGTTCACGCGAGGCCGCTTTGTAGACTTGCACGGAAATGTGAAGCCGCTCAATTCGGCAGTACAGCGAAAGGCCGTAAACAGCTATGCGTAAGTGTTCCCACCTGACACTTGCAGTTTACTTCTCTACACACAGCAAAATGCACCTTGCTGCTCCTGGCTAACGCTATGCTTCGCCTTCGCCCCTGTTCTCCCCCAGCGTGATCTACGCCGCCGAGCTGACTGCCCAGCCCCGCCTGTGCGAGCCCGTGTACCTGGTGGAGATCCAGGCGCCCGAGAACGCCCTGGGTGGCATCTACTCGACCCTCAACACCAAGCGCGGCATGGTGTTCGAGGAGATGCAGCGCCCCGGTACCCCCATGTACAACATCAAGGCGTACCTGCCCGTCGTGGAGTCGTTCGGTTTCACCTCGGTGCTGCGCGCCAACACCTCCGGCCAGGCCTTCCCCCAGTGCGTGTTCGACCACTGGGACATCATGCCCATGAACCCCCTGGAGAAGGGCAACCAGGCCAACACCCTCGTCACGAACATCCGCACCCGCAAGGGCCTCAAGCCCGAGCCCTCCCCCCTGTCCGAGTACGAGGACAAGCTGTAAACGCGTCGTACAGTGCGTACGGCGTGTGGGCAGCGGCGGTGGGCTGGCGGATTCGGAGCAGCGGCGGACGGCGGCGGTTGCAGCAGCAGCGGCGGCGGCTGCTTAGTCGGAGGAAGCCTGTGTTCCGAGGTGGCGTGCATGTGCATCGGTCGAGGTTCTAGGGGGCGGTTTTTGCTGCCAGCAGGCTGCTGGATTCAGTGGGCTTGCGGCAGCGGCCGCACAACGACGGGGTTCCGCTTTCCGTTTCCGAAGCTGTGCCGTGGGTTGCGGGCGTGTTTTTGGCACGCGCTCTTTGCACAAGCGCATGGGCGGGGGTGCAGGTTGTTCTGCCTAGGCGCAGCAGGTCTGCGTGATTTTTTGGATGCTGTTCCCGCGGGATGAGGAGCAGGGGGTTGTGGCTTTAGCAGCCGTCATAGCCTGCGATGTTAGTAGACCTAGGCAGAGGTTCCCCAGAGAGGCCAGGTTCGTTCGGGTTCAGGGCTGTGTTGCGACGGCACGGCACGCTTCGTTGTGGTGGCGCCGAGCCTTGCGCGCAGATCCCTCCGGCGACTGTGCTGCGCACTAACACTGTGCACAGACGTGCAGGGGTGTGGCAGGCGGATGGCCTCGTGACTACATTCTGACTTCTGACACGTGTTTTCGTGGTGCTGTGGAGTGCGTTCTGTGTTGAGGAGGGGGACCCCCAAGTGCGTGTTGTTCGTTGTTGGTGCACATGACATGGATTCTGACTGAGGTGCAGGACGCAGGACGTAGCATATCGTTTTCCCCAGCGGAGGGGAAACCCCAGAACCGGACCGTGGCATGGCTCTGTTGTAAGGAGAAAGGAAAAAGTTCGGTGTGCTTTTCGGCACGGCATGATGGGGTTCATCGATAATTGCCGGCGATGTGCAGCATGCCAGCCATGGAAAGCCGTGCCTGCCATGCCTTCCGCTCGCAAAGCAGCAGGTGCCTGTGTTCGCATTACCCTTGGGAGGATACCATGCCACGTGGCTGTCAGCGCAGCGGATTGACCGGTCCGAGACTGACAGCAACTCCCAGGTTTCGGCAACCCAAGTACGCGAAGCAATGTTTCTTTCCTTCCCAAGTTCCATAAGCATCATACAAACTAAATGCGCAGTGGACTTTGCAAAGCACCGCGCGACTACTACAACACAGCTGCCTGTTTATCATGTTGGGCTTCGCGGACGCAGATGCGCTGCAGCGCAGCTTCCAGGAGTTCGCTCGGCAGTCGCAGCACCGTGAGCTGGTGCTGCAGGCGCAGCGCGAGGAGCTGTGCACGGCGCTGGACGCCCAGGAGGCGGCCATGCAGGTGCAGCTGCGGGCACAGGTGGGAGGGTGCCGGTGCAGCTGCTGGCACGGGCAGTTGGGTGCATGCGGGGTGCATTTTGGAGCCGGATCCAGTTGTGTGTTGGTGGCCATTCCATGTGGCAAGGCTGGGACAAGTAGCAAGGTCGCCAGAGGTGTAGTCACTACAGGTATGAGGGCCGAATTGTAGGTACTGGGCAGGGCATTGGGTGTGGGTAGGGTCCTAGGGACAGTACGACTCCTCGGACAATGGAATGGGCAGTGCCGTAGCCCTCTCCCTTTGTACGGATAGTCGTACTGCTCCTCAGACCTAACGACCATACGACCTTGATATCCAACTCCAGAACTGGTTGCACAAAACCACGCTACCTTCGCCAGACCCCTTGGTCTTGCACTGGCCAACCGGCCATACGTGCCGACTGGGCACGTGGCATTTGCTCGTACTTGCCGCCACCACCTGCCCCCTTGGCGATTGCCGGTGTCCCAGCAACCCGCGCCCCTTGCCTCCGTAGTCCGTGCCATCTCGCTGGGCATTTCCCCGCCCCGCAACCCAACGCCCAACCCTTCCGCAGCCGATGCACGCCCCCCCACGGCGACGCAGCCTGGATTCCGCTGCCGCTTCCATTCAACCGGCACACTTAGCCCCATTGTGCCTCCGTCTCCCCTCGTCTCCCGCCCACCCACCATGGGCACCTACACCCCGCCCCCCCGTGGAGCACTTCCACAGTAATGTACTTACTCTCCCTTCCCTCTGCAGCTGGCGCAAGCCGACGAGGCGACGCAGCGCGCCCTGGGTCCCTGCCTGCGCTACCCCGTGCTGTGCCGCCTGGTGCACGGCATGGTGGCACACGCACAGCAGGTGGGGCAGCAGCCTGGGGGCGGTGCGGGGCCCAAAGGGGCGTTGCTGCTACGCCTTTTATGTCTGAAAGCGTTGCCCTCTGGGCCCCTTTGGGCATATATTGTTATGCGCAATATATTGCCCGAAGGGCTCGCTGTCACGTTGTGTCGTCGGCTTTGCCGAAAGCAATATATTGCCCGAAGGGCTCGCTTTGGGCACGAGGGGTGCCGCCCCGTGAGGCCCAGGCCCATGTGCCGCCCCTGACCGGACGCAGCTTCCTGTACCGCGCACGCGCCCGACTTGCTTGCACACGCACAACGGTTGTCATCGGTGCGATGCCCGCTCTGGACCCACCGCTACTGACGTTGAATTTCCCGTCCTCCCGTAAGGCTGCGACCTTGCAGTACATGATATTGGGCATGGGGCTAGCCGGCACTTGAGCTCGGTCCTGCCCCGCCAGCTTGCACGGAAGCGGCGGCTGCCACCAGCTTGCCAAACCGTTATGCAGCGTACGCCAGTATACCGTACAGAGATACAGTACATGCCCCTGCAGGGTGGCGAAGGCGAGGGTGGAGCCGCCGGCTGGACGAGCAACCCTGCGGTGGTGGGGCTGCTGCGGCGGGCGCGGCAGCTGCTGGACGGCGGCGGCCTCAGCGAGCGGGAGCTGGAGGAGAGGCTGCTGGGGTGCCTCAAGGTGAGCAGGGCAGCAGGGGGCATGGGGAGATGATGCTGAGGTATATAGAGGAGGCGGGGCATCAGGACGGTGGGTGCAGTCTTTGTGGCGTCACCC
>QAXN01002882.1:0-10150 GCA_004335795.1 Chlamydomonas sp. 3222 | reverse complement strand
ACAGCGAGAGGGGTGGGAAACCCCGTGTCCCTAATGGCCGGGACCAGCTCTGTATGTTGAGCGGGATGGGGCTGGGCTCTGGAAGGGGACCAAAACTGTCAAACCATACATACAATGCCATCTGGTGGAACTTGTGTCACTCAGCATCTTTGCCTACCGGAAATGGATTCAGCCTGACTGAGCCCTTGACGGTTGACCCGAAAATCGGGGCCTTTGCCAGACACGTTCGTCTTCTGCTTCAGCACCAACTACACGTACCATCAGCACATAACAGAGTACATAGTCGGAGGCAGTCTGAACGAGATGCGGGCAACTACTACCGCTCTTATGGAAGCAAAACTGTGTGCACCACAATCCTCGACACCTCGTATTGGGTATTGCGCTCAGCCTCATGTATCACCACGCTTTCACCAACGACCTGCGAGAGCCGAGCACCCCTGGGTGCACACTCCATACCGCCGCCATCTCAGCAAGACGATCAATGCAAAAGGTCACCGCCATCCACTGTATTTATATCACA
The DNA here is from genome assembly GCA_004335795.1 of Chlamydomonas sp. 3222. Taxonomy (NCBI): domain Eukaryota; kingdom Viridiplantae; phylum Chlorophyta; class Chlorophyceae; order Chlamydomonadales; family Chlamydomonadaceae; genus Chlamydomonas; species Chlamydomonas sp. 3222. The sequence continues at coordinate 9,630 of QAXN01002882.1, read as the reverse complement.
GTTGCCGATCCAGCGCGCGCCGTAGGGCACTGCCGCTATCAGCCCCCCTACCCCAACCCAAAACTGCTTGCGCATGCTTTGCTCCCTGCCGTACCCGCAGGTCAACAACAGACACGCAAGCACAAGGGACACTGCACATCTAGCTAGGTACTATTCTTCTCGTCAGTGCTATGCAGATTGCGTCTGTGGGCAGGCGTCCCCACACCTCATGGGCGGCAGCCGCCGCTCAGGTTGCGTGTCCGGCCAGGTGCCACCACGCCCCCGGGGGTGCGGGTGGGGAGGCAGCCCGCCGCTCATCAGGCCGCCTCCGCAGCGGTCGCAGGCGCCCGCAGCAGCACCGTTTGCCCTGTGGGTAACCAGTCCAGGCAGGTCCAGGCGAAACGTAGCTTGGCGTGATGTTGGCACGACCAGTGTACGGGCGGCTGCAGACGCGCGCTGTGTAGGCACGTGTCGCTTGCGAGCTGGGCGGCTCCAGATTGTAACCAGCGGATCGAACCCGCACTGCTGTCCTCGCAGCCGTCTCTGCTGCACGCAGACGCGGCCACATCGCGAATGCCCCCAAGGCATGCACATCCCCGAACTCTCCACCACTGGCATATCCCCAATGCTTCCTGAAGCACATGCAGACAACCCTCCGCCTCTTGTCCATCCATTCCCGTACCCACACAGTGCTGTCCGTGTCGCTTCACTCGGGACCTGCCTTCTCCACAGCCACTCATGCATTCCACCAGTGCAACACCACACACCCCTCTACATTATCTATTCTGTGCCTCTACTGCCCTGCGCTGCACTAGTGTTTACCCTCCCACCTAGTTTGGACGCCGCCTCGTACTTCGAGTCCACGCTGTGCTCATCGAAGCCGCAGCCCTTGTACAGCCGGTACGCCACCTGCGGCCGGCGGAACAAGGCCGGGTCAACGACTGTCAGCACGGGCACCGACGCAACAAAGGGAGGGCACACAGCCGAAGGGCCGCACCCGCACCCGCACCTGCACCCCCACCGAGGCCCTGCCACGTGAACCCGCTGGTGCCGCAGCAAGCGCCGTTCCCCCCGCCCCCCAACTCATGGTGGGGTGCAGGTGCGGCCCGTTGTCGTGCACACGTGTCGCCACATGCACACGTGTCGCCGGCACGAACTAGCCATGGCTGCACACCTGCGCCCCACTAAGGCAAATCCCACCAGGGCCCTGTAACGGCTCACTAGGCCCCACTCACCCAGAATCATGTCACGTGCCCTCGGTCGCACACCCTGTTCAGGTTCCACGCAACGCAGCCCACCCGCTCCCCATGCCCATGCCCATGCCTTCTTGCAAACCCATCCTCACACCCATCCCCACACAACCTACACTCCACAACAAACCCACATCGCATACTTTCTAGGCCCAACCCACACCCGAGAGCCCACCTCGCCCGCCCACACGTGCGTGTACACCGCCGGTGCACACCCCCTGCATGCAACCCACCACATGCACAGCCTCCACACACCCCATGACCCACACCCGCCCATCTCGTCGTCGGCCTCCACGTGCGTGTACAGCACTGCCATGCAACCCCTTGCACACAACCCACCATGTGCACCTTGTACCAGACCATCCGACTCTTCCACATGCACACCCACGCCCACGCCCACCTCGTTGTCTGCCTCCACATGTGTGTACAGCTGCCGGGCACCCCACCGCGCCACCGCCCGGCCCATGGCGTGCCGCATGATGCCGCGACCCAGGCCCTGCCCCCGCGCGTCCTCCCGCACCACCACGTTGAGCAGGTAGCAACCGTGGGGGTCGTCCTGGGGGCAGAGGACAAGCAGTGATACACATCTTTACTGGTCAGGCTGGAGAAGCAGCCGTGTTGTACATCCAAAGTGCCTCCTTGCGCGCCACCTCCTAAACCAGGCAGCGGCCGTGGGGGTCGTCCTGGGGCCGGGGAGCGAGGCGCCAACCATGTCGCGGGTTCTCATTTTGTGCGGTTGACTTCCAGCAGTGCAGCTCCGAACCCACGGTGGCAGCTCCTACAACACGGACGACAGGTCCGGAACCACAGCCAGCACCGAGTGCGCCCACAACGGTACCATCGCTGTCCCCCGCCGCACCTCTGGCACCCCCTGCGGGTGGCTCCCGTTTAGCGCCTTGGGCAGCCGCAGGTCGATGCACCCCAGCACCGCGCCACTGCCCGTGTCCACCGCAACCTGGCGTAAGGGTGTGGGGGCGGGTGTGAAGATACGAGGGCAGGGGTGGGGTGGGTATGAAAATGGGAGAGTTGGTGTGGCCGTCAAGGTAGGGATAGAGGTCGATGCAGTCCAGCACCGCGCCACTGCCCATGTCCACCGCAACCTGGGGCTGGAAATGGGGGTAGGGGTGGGGTGTGGGCAGCAGGGGGGCGGGTAGTAAAAGGCGAAAGGGCGGCATTCTGGGGCGCTGGGGGTAGAGATGGGAGTTGGGGTGTGGGCAGCAGGGGGGCAGGGAGTAAAGCGGAAGGACGGACACCGTGCGGGTGCGCACCAGAAGCCGGGTCGGGGCCAACGCCAGGGCAACGGCCAGGGCCAGGCCAACGGCTGTCTGTCGGAAACGCGATGGGTGAGACCCCGCGCAGCCCCCAATCAGGTCTTACCGAACAATCGCCGCATATTGTTGTGACGAGCATCCACCATGCAACCGCCCTTCAGCTGGGCGGCGCCTGATCGCTCAACTCCCGCACGGGCGCCCCCCAGACTGTGCGCCCTCCCTTCCCCTCGGTCCCTTCGTCCCCCTTTCCCTTCGCCCCCCGCCGCACCAGGCACTCGGCGAAGGGCTGTCCCGTGCGCGATGTGGCGCTGGTGCGCTGCTGCAGCGAATCCATCTCCTGCTCCACAAACTTCTTCTTCAGCGACCCCACGAACCGAGAGTGGTTGTCCTGCACACAGTGGTACGGGGCATAGCGTGTAGGGCGGGGTGGGGTTCACAGTGGTAGTAGTTGGACGCAAGCCAGGGAAGCCACTGAACGGCAGTGGTGGTGCTGCATGATGAGCGGGGTTGGTCAGGTGTTTTGAGATTGCGGGCACGCCCTGGGACGTCAGGGCCTACGGCACGGTACGGTAGGTGCAGGGACGCCGGGGATACCGCGTGGGGGCACAACGACGTCCAACGAGGCCCAGGCAAGCCACAGCCCAAATGGCTGTCAGCGTGCACTGGAGGGGTCGCACGCCGACGCCCCATAATAATATTGGGGGCGTTTGTTAGCGGGCATCGGAACTCGTCTCGGTGGCCGCGCACATGCGCGGGTCCACATTTCGGAGCGCTTGGCTCTGCTCCATCCTCTCAGAGACGCGATGCACAGCGTGACATTTCCCGTCACTACACCAGTGCCTGCGGCTATTACTTGTTCACGGGGCCCCATCCCCGGCAGCCAGCATACGCTGACCACACCCTGAATACGACACCTTCTCGCCACGTGGACTTCTCAGTGCCGGGGTCTGAAACTGCCCGAAAGACCACTTCAGGGGTTCAATCGCGAGACCAGAGGTTGTTATGAATTTGCGTACAAGATGGTGGACTGCCGCCGGCTGTAGGCGTTGCGAGGGGGATAGTGCTGGCCTGCCGGGTGCCCAGACAAGCTTTTGCTGCACACTCGGCCGCAATGCTCCGCACCCAGCAGCGCGCAGCTGGCCCTTGTGGTCTCTTGTGCGGCTGACATGGCACCGCACAACAAGCTGGCGCCTAAGTAACTCATGCGGGGGAACGACAGCAGTGGGTGATCAAGGGGTAGTCCTCTGCAAGGGCCTGGTGCGGTTGGAGCACGGGCCCACGTGGATTGGTGGCTGCACCAGGGACCCTAGGGCCCACGGACGGCACGGTAGCTACAGGGGCGCTGGAGATACCGCGAAGTATACGTGCAGCAAGGCGTGGGAAGGCCACAGCTCGACGGGTTCGGCGTGCGTCGGAGGGGTTGGTTGTGTGGTTGGAGGGGCCCACGTGACTCGGTGGCTACCCCCGTGGCTGTAATAGGACCTACATGTGTGCAACCCGTTCTTCCCTGACACGTACTTGAACAACCTTGACCTCTTGGAGGCACATTGGCCTCACCGCATAGTAAGCGTCCGCTCGTAGGGTTGCAACCTGTCGGAGCTCGTCTAGCGTGCGGATGGCGCGGAGCGTCACCGTCAGTCCACTAGGCGTAGTGTAAACTGCGTCGGCGCCGGCTTCTGTCCCGGTAGCAGCCGCAGGGGTAGCCGGAAGGGGAACAACGGTGTTCCTCCGTCGGGAAACAGTTCCGCGGGCGTAGGCTGAACGACGATGGCAGAGCCAGCTTGGGGGTATTGCCCGACAGCAAGCCACTGGAGCAGCGTAGCGGGATTGTGGAGCGCTTTGTCCGCGATGCAATCTAGCTAAGTCGGGTGATGTGAAGGAGGCAAGCGTGGAAGACATGGAAAGTCACGATGAAGGCGTCAAAGTGGAGATATACAGCACTTTTGAAGGAACAGTATAAGTCAGGTGGTGCAGAAGGAGTTGCTTTGCGGAGTGGACACTCGCGGCGTCGCGGGTCTACATTTTTACCCGATCGCCTTGATGGAGGGAAAGACCCCAAACTCCCTGCCGCGTGCCCGAAACCGGCCAAATAACGCTAAATATACAGTTTGATTGCTCTCGTGAAGATCCTCTTTAGATCGCTTGACACACAATGCAACAGGTTCTGGACTTCCTAAAAGGGCCGCAAGGTCCCATCGCGGTGGTCGCTTTCATCGTTCTATTAGGCCTCCTGGTATCAATTAAATATCTCGTTCGCGCGGGAGGCCCAGGCGTCAGCCGGAGTCGCTCGGCGGCGGCATCGCGGTCGTCGGGAGCGGCGAAGAAGCACGACGGGCCCGCGCCGTCTGCAAAGACCCGTGATGCAGGACCATCTTCAGCAGCAGCAGCGGATGACGATGACGATGACGACGGTGGCAAGGCGGTCCGGAGGACACGTCGGTATGCCTGAGGTTTGACTTTGACCAGCTGACCCATGGGTGTGAGCGCGTTCAACGTGGCGCAGCCGAGTCCCAAGCGTGCTGCTGGAGCAGTGGAGAAGCCTCCTATGGAGACAGAGAGCGTTTGCAGAGTTCAAGTGGGTGGTGCCAGGAGGTGGCATTCGCAATTAGCGGAACGGTTGGGCCTGCGTGCTCATAAGCGCCGGGCCGGGGGCCCCGGGCGCTGCATGGCGCACTGCTGCGAGCACAGGATGCTGCATGACAGCGTGCGCCCAACATGCCATGCCATGCACCGGTGGTGGCGTGGGCAGCATTGCCACTGTGGCGCAGCAAGTGAAACGCGTGTAGGGCTTCAACGAACGCAAGGTGCATCGCCTAGGCGTTCTGTGGCCATGGGGTGCAGCAACTGGTGTGCAGCGTGGACCTGTGCACAGGGCGAAGATGACAGGACTGAGTCGGGTGAGAGCCGTGCGTTTGAGCCGCAATGCCTCTAAAGCTCAGAGTGTTTGTGGGTATGCTTGCGTGTGGGATGTGGCGGCGCAACTGGAGCAGGAGCAGAAGTACGCGATGCTCACGAGTAGTAGTAACGGTGGCCTACCGGCATGGGACGAGAGGAGGGTAAACTCTTTGCTCCATCCGGCGAGAATAAGCGTATGAGGCGGTGGAGTGTACGGTGGTGGTGGAGTGCAGCTCGGGAGGGTTGGTGTTGGCGAGTGCGCAGTCAGGTCATGGCATCAGTTGCTGGTAGGCACCGTTGGCAAGACCGGCGCGGGAGCGTGGTTCTGTATGGGACGTCATCCTGTGATGCGGGGTATGGTCCTGTGGTGTGGCTGCTTCGAGCCCAGCCCAATGGCGACAGGAGTTCGTGCAGGTGCCTGGGTGAAGTTCAGCCCGCTGGTGGAGGGATGGCACGTGGCGGCGGTGCACGGGGGTGGCTGTCGGAGGTCCACGATGGTCACATGCGTGTCACGGACAGGCTGGCGATGTGGGTGTTAGGGGACGGAAGGATGTGGGCAGCGCGGTGCTACCTTTCGATGGTGCCGCGGTGGGGCGTACTGCGCATGGGCCAGGCATGGTGACGGCGAGCAACGGGACTCTCCTGGCTGCAAGGGTGCGGTGCTGCGGTGCTGCAACCCCTTGCGCCGTATGGAATGGCACACGATGTGCAACTGGCCAAGGCTGGCTGCCCTCCACGTAATCCTCTGTCCTTGGCACACGTGTTTTGGTGCAGCCTGGCACAGGACGGCGGAGACGGTGTGCACGGGCAACGTGGGAACACCAGGGGGAGCATAGTGCCGTAGTGTCCTGGTGCACAGGTCAAAGGGCAAGTATCCGGGCCCCTTGTCCAGTTAAGCCACTCGTGTATACTTCAGTTGGTCCGTAGCCTGTCCCTTCCTACGCCCTTACCTGGCGTTTCTCCCCTGGTACCTTAACCTGCGCCCGCCAAGAAGCATGCACGCCAGCACAGCTCCGTTTCCCGCCTGCAACGGATATTCCCACCGTGCACGCCTACAACCTACATTACGTTTCTGTTACTTCGTGAGAAGTAAAACTGAGCATGTATGGGCGACCTTTCCTGACACGTGGCCATGTCTCCTGTGGTAAGTGCACCTGCGGTCATGCGCCGGTCAAGGCACTTGCCCAAGCTTGCCCCGGTGCCCTGGTGCTGGGCTATGCCGCGGCAGCGCTGAGGGTTGGACGATTAGGCTGCTGGTGCATGCTGGTGAACGGGGTACATACGGTAGCCTTCAGACGGAGGCACTGGGCGGCAGCAAGAACCAGTAGTCGCCCATGTGCTCTAAAACCCTGGCGGACAGCAAAGCCTCCTTAAAAACGCTTCGCCCAGCTTGGCGATTGAGCTAGTTCGGTTCCGTTCAGTGGAGCTCCCTACCTGCCTGGTTCCGTGCCCCTCGGCCCAGGTTGAAGTGAACCGTTCATTACCTATAGTGTAACGGTACAGGTTACCTGGACGAAATACAGCTAAAGATGATTCTGCATAATGTAGAATTGCGCAAACCGTACCAAGCGCAAGGAGCGCTCAGCTGAGAACGACTACATGACTGAACGGGCGGTCGACGAGAAACGATTTGCTGCAACAGCACACTTGATACGACACGTCTAATTCCACGCCTAGAATCACCTGATAGAATATGCAGAGGTATTCCGACACAGGACCGGTCTAAACTGCAAGGAACTCGACTGTGATCACGACGGACAAGCAAGCCACAGCGGGAAAGACTTCATTATTCATTTTCCGCAAAGTTGTTCATTTTAGGCATTTGTCCTTCATTCCCGCACATCTCTCGTTCCCCAAACCCAATTAAGGTAAGAGGTTCACGCGTACGAAGGTTCTGGGAGCACGCACGATACACGACATCCAAGGACATCCGCTCCTCCTACATATGTCGCATACGCCATGTTCACGTTACGCTCTCTTCTGGACATGCACGGTTTGTTAGAGGCTCTCGCACACGTGCTGCTGCAAAGGCGTAATATTGGAGGTGCATGCATGTACGGCCCGCATGCAGCACATACAGTTTGGCAATTTATAGCAACCAACTTCCAAGCAATTCAGTTTACTTATATGCAGCCCCTAGCTGCAGCCACCTGCTGGTCAATCCCACCGCTGTAGGCAGGCAGAGGCAGGCTACCTTGGGCTACCCATCCATGGCCAGACGATGGATGGAAAGCCCAGCCCAGGCGGCTGCGGTGGCGAGGATACTCCTGATAATGGCGCTGTAAGTACCCAGCTAGTTACAGTAGGAAGCCGTGTGGCCAACGGCAAGGGGGGTTGGTGTTAAGGTGGTGCCAGGCTGCCATTACGCTGTAATGTCTGCCCGTGCTCCGAGTGCTACCTGACCCCTGGCAAGGTACGAATGCAGCGACTATCACAACAGATTCGTTAAAACCATAGTTCAATTTTAGAGTAAAGAGCATGCTGCCCACTTGTACGTGGCCGGTGGCGGGCGGGAGCCTGTCATCTCCATGGCCTTTTTAACCGCAAACACGCCCATAGAAAAATGCCCTTATTTTAAATAACAATGTCCGTTCCTTGCCTTGCAGCTTCTGCTCACACTTCATCTGAAAGGCCTTTCAGATGAAGTGGGCGCATTGCTCGTCAGCCATGGTTGCTAGCAACGCGCTCGGAGCCAATATATAAGCGCTGACGCCATACACTTACCTTTTCATTCAGGGCCTGCTTCAGCTGCACCCCAGCTGTGGCGCGAACCAGGACTCCCTGCCTTGGCGCGGACTCCATCGGGAAGAGAGCAAAGGCGCGGCAAAGGCGGGGGCCGTGCAGACGACGACAGGCCCACTTGTGGACGTTCAAACAGCCCGTACACCGTAGCCCTCACCAAGGTCAACGACCGCCGCAATGAATATTGCTGGACGCTGCGCCAAGTGCTTGACGGGTGCCCATGCATCAGCGGGGCAAGGGGAATGCTGCCTTGGCACTCCTGGCATCTTCGTCCTGCGGAACCTGGGTGAGGTCTTGCTTCGGTGAGAGCGTGTTACTACGCAACATGCAGGCCGGGAGCCATTACGGCAAAGCTCAGCCCTCAGCGCTGCGTGTGGGCAGGCTTGTTAAAGTGGACCAGCCGTTCGTGCCGCTACGTTACCTGCTTGGCTTTGGAGTCAAGGCGGGCCTACCCGATTGGCACGCAACGTGCATGCGCCACGTGTCAACCGCCGGGCTGCGCTGACATGTGCCCTTGCGCAGTGCCTGTTGACCATGGCTAGCGCACGACCTTGCTCTCACGCAGGCTTCGCACTATCAATGATACCGTATGCCAGCCAATCTCGCCATGCCACCCTACTATGCGCATCTGCCGGTGTCATCCCACTCCACCCGCCCCGCGCGCCCTCCCCCGCCCACAGACCCCACCTGCAAGTCGTCAGGGGGCTCTCAGAAATCCGATGGCTACGCCACTGCCACAGCCGACCTCACGGCCTTCACAGCTACCACCGCCACCTCCTCCTTCTCCTCCCCCTCCACCACCATTACCTTCTGGCTCGGTAACAAGAAGCTGGACAAAGTGCAGCTCGGCGAGTGTACCCTACCTGACCTCTTCCCAAGGGAGACCACCCTGCACGTGGCCCTGCCAGCCAGTGTACGACAGGCCGCGGCCTCCCGCCGGGGTGCCCAGCTGTGTATTAGCCTCGAGGGCACATGCTGCACACTGTCCAAGCTGCTGGGGGCTGCCGATGTGGAGTCAGCGTGGCAGGTGGCTCTGGTGCAGGATTTGGCCTCGCAATGGTGGGTTACTGTGTGGGTGCCAAGATTGCGGGCGCACAGAAGTCAGTCACACACAACAGCAAGAAGTGCAAGCCCCGAAAACTAGCCCCGTACACTTGTAAAGACAGGGACCGCGCCTGTATCCTACCGTACATCGATGCGACTTTTTTACAATTCTAAACCCCGCCTTTAAGGCGAGTAGCGCGTACACACAAAAATACATGACGGACATCGGCAGCAATCAGGGGGGAATCCCAAAATCATTACTCTTGTCGCCACAACAATAATATGCGTTTTTATACAGGGCGGATAACGGCAGTATACAGGGCTGTCAACGGTGTCACAGGGTCTAGAAGCCCGTATACAGGCGGGTAAAGGGGGCAGATTTTACATCTGCCCCCTGACCCCCTAAAAAAGGGGAAAATCGCATTTTTCCCCTGACCCCCCAAACGTGC
>QAXN01002881.1:0-10156 GCA_004335795.1 Chlamydomonas sp. 3222 | reverse complement strand
CGCCCTCAGCCGCAAGCTGGTGGCCCAACCGCAGGACATGCAGTTCTGCCTGTACAAGAAGAAGAGCACGTAACGTGCGCATCAGTTGGATCAAGTAGCGCATTCATTATACCTCTTAATTTATTGCGCCCTATTGATATATGATTTGGGGTGTGATGGCTGTGGTGCCTATTCGTTCATGCACCACGCCTTGCATGGTACCACGCGTGGTCACGTGCACGTGTCCCCAACTGCCGCTACGATACGAAAGCGAGCCGAACCCTGCAATTTGCATTCATCCTAGCTCCCTGCTTGATGTTCACGAAAAGTACGGTTGATGCCGCTATTTTGGGCACCTAGCATGGCTTTTCCTCACCTGTTTGCGCTGCAGCACGAAGCGGGGCTTGGTACACCAAGCACAACTTGAGGCTCTGGCCGGAGCCGGCTGGAGTTGCTCACCTGATGGAAAGTTAAGAGTCGACACGGCACGCATTAGGTCATGACGGTGTTTGGCGCTCCTAGGCGTGCCTTGCTGGCGTTGATGTGGCCGTTAGTTGCAGGTGTCGGTGCTGCTGCGCTCTTGCTTGCTTTTTATATGGTACTTGCAGTGGACCACACGCTCACTCACAACCTGCTACCATTCATCCATTTGCGTTGCACTGTAGCTTGCAGGTAGCTGAGCATTCATCCGTCCACCCGCTGTTGTCCTTCAGGCCAGGGTGCCTGTACGTAGCACGGCTGTGCCCCTGAGCTGTACAGAGCCACGTGCCGCAACGAGTTCCTTGTGTGGGCTGAGTTGCGGGCAGTTGTGACACGGCCCCCTGAAAACCAGAGCGGGCGCTGAGGGCCTTAGGGGTCGGGGGCAGTTGGGTAACCCGTTGGCAACCCGAACGCCATGCCTGCCCATGCCGTTCCCAGACACCGTGCACTGCGTTGTAGCTGCAGTGCCAATGTACGCAAGATACAGCCACGGCTGCTTTTGGCTACGGTGGACCGAGTGCATCAGATCCGCATTGGCTCCGGAGCTTTTGAGACGTCCATCCCATCAGCAAGCACCTATAACGCATACTGATACTGATAAAACGCAATACTCCGTCAATGTTACTGTGCAGCTTGTCTCGCTAGGTCAACGCTTCGCAAACTGCTTACGCTGTGACGGACTTTCCTTCTGTCGGAGGCAAGCCAGCAACATGCATAAGAAATATGGCAGATACAACATCTGACACCAGTGAAGATGTGCCTCAGCTGTAAGCTGGAGCGGGCCTTACTGTTCAGCCGCAGCAGCGTGCGTTGCCACGCAAGCCGTGCCCCCAACGGCCAGCACTCATGTCTCTTGGAGCTGTGGAGACTGCCTGGAGCCTGCAACTGCGCAATCAGACGCCGTATGTGCCGCGCGCGCTTTCGCCAGCAGCAATTGGGTGTGGTTCGGAGGGGTCTACCCCCTGCACGACCATACTACCCGCATGCCGGCGGGGCCTGGCAGTTAGCAAGAGCTACGCCATAGATGCCCAGCCGTACGAAGACCTGCTGGCCTGGTGGGTGGCGACGCCCCTGCTTGGTGACTACCGCAGCGCGGTGCAGCGTACAGTGATGCGCAGTGCAGTCCGTGGCGCCACCGCGGTGCAGCGCCCAGCGGCAGGCCTGGAGGGCGGACGCCTGCGGATGACAGCCCCCAGCGGCAGCACTGGCGGTAGCTGCTGTGCTGCTCAGTGCGTTGCATTGCAGGGCGCAGTAAATGGCATGTGCATATCCGAGGGCTTGGGGCTTGCCGGCTGGGTGGCGCTGTGTTGCTCCGTGGCAGCGGCAGTGGTGCCACGGACAGGCAGCTGCAGGCTCCAGTCACCTGATACCTCCATCAACGCCACTGTTGATGACTTGTGCGTGGAAGCCTGGAGGCGGCGGAGGCAGCTGGCAGTGGCGCTTGGTCTGCGGCCGGGGTGCCAGCCTGCTGCTACGTTCGCACGCCACCGCTTACCGGTACGTACGGTATGCGCATTGTGCCACATTCAGAGCGTGGGATACCAGGTTGTTGCCGCTTGTGGTGGGGAGCGCTGGGAGTTACGGTTGTGCGTGTTTGGTGCCTGGCGTGCGTACCGCGGCTCACGAGTCTGATGCATGGATGGTGCTGGTACAAGGTTCCCTGTGTCTGGAAAGGACCTCTGTGCACGCTCCTGCTGCTAGCGCACGAGCACGAGCATCTGGAGGCCCCCACGGCCCCCTAAGGCTGCCTCCACTGCCAACCGCTGCCCACCCCTAATCGCAGGGCGGCGTCTCCTTCGCACTCTCAGCCCATTCATCATTGCGGCCCTTGCTGCACCGTCCGGTGCACAGCGCTTGCCGCACTTGCACTACCCATGTGGCGGAAGGGGAGGAGGCATGACAGCAGCCGGCAGGACCGAGGAAGTCAACACACTACGGGGCCTTGCTGGGGGCCACACAAGGGGCCCACACAAGCAGGTGAGGGTATAGCTGGAGGCTGGTGGATAGGCAGCATGAGCACCAGTAGGCAGGCCGAAGGGCACGTGTGGATGACGCTACTTGCTCCCAGTCGCAGGCTGGGAGCTTTGGGCCCCGGGCTGGGTGCCCCTTGTTGGCACACGCTTTTGCGCGCACGGAAGTGACACAGGAGGGGGACGACGTGGGGAAACCGGAGCGCGCTTCCCTGGGAGTGCGCAACGCCAGCCATTCACTCGTGGTGTGCTCCAACGCACTTGCAGCACGTGGCCTTTCGTACTGGCGTGAGCTGACAGCTACGTAGCTACTAGGTCCAGCTGCACCGGGGGCTTGCTTGTCGCAGTTGCGTCATCACAGGGCGCAAGTAAGTTCGGGGTGTTAAGCTCGACGGGGTTACGGTCCGTTTGGTTCCGTCTGCTATCCACGCCGGACGGACGAAACGCCACAGCGCAAACCTTTAGCAAACTATGACGTGTCGCACATGTAGATCCAAAAAATGTCATAACTGCAACTGTTGTCCTCAGTTTTGGGTCCAGTGAGGCATCGTGGCAGTTGCACCCTACTCCGAAAAAAGTGGCCGTGACAGTGCTGGCTGTCAGCTCCGCGGCGCGCTGACAGTAAGAAATGACGAAGCAAATGAAGAAGCTTCATGTTTGTACAATTACAAATAACGTGACCATGCTGGTCAAGTCGTTACCTCACCGATTCTTCCTGTCACACCTTGGTTGGCCCACCTACCTGGGCCCACGCGCGCCCGGGCATCGGTCCGCCACAAGTGCCGTACCGCTGGGCCAATCGCCCAGTGCTTCTTAAACTGGTGCCCAATGAGGTTTGACACACATCGTCTGCGGCCCGCTCAGCGCTCACCCAAGCGGCAACTAGATTGTTGAACGCACCTAACCAGACTGTCGCATACATACGGTGCTGGAACAGCACACCGTAGAAAGCTGGTCTCTTTCTGCAAGCCAGAGCTGTCGCCTGCAAAGGCCACTCAGTAAGGTCCGTGCAACCACTTAGGCACCGATGTGCCTTGTTCTCACTTACGGTCTTAGTGCGGCCCAATAACAGCTTTTTAACGCCGTGTCACTCGAAATGAAGCCCCTTTCCAGAAGCCGCCTGCTGGTGCCAGGGCCCTGCCCGGTTCCGTTCGAAGTGCCCTGTTGCACCCACGTCCGCACCTGCCTCTCTAGGCACCAACCAACAACGCAACATCTTCCTTGATCCACGGCTTGCTTGCCTGCAGGCCACACGACACCTACATACCTCCTCTCCTCGCACGGCCACGCCTGGCCCAACCGCCAGCCATCATGGGCCGACAGCCGTACCGCCCACCATCGCCCAAGACGCCCGTGCGCACCTCCTCCCTCGCCACCGCCGCTAGCGCCCTGCCGCTCCTCCTCCCCCTTCTCCTGCTAGCCGTGTCCGTGGGCCCCCAGCCGGCCGCTGCGCACGCCCGGCCTCCTCCCTCCCCGTCGCCCCCCTCCCCGCCCGCTCCGCTGGACTCCCAGGGCTGCGCCGCCCTGGTTGAGGCCTACGGGATCGTGCCCGGCCCAATCACCGATTGGGGCACCGCGCCACCGGAGGCGCGCACCGCATACGCCTACGCAGGTGGGGGCTGGCACGCATGTACTGGGGTCCTTGCACTGGCCCGCGGATGCTTTTCTTGCCATACGCTTGTGGGGCCAGCGCCGCAGCAGCGAACCCCACCCTGTACCGGTCCCCAGCCAACCCACCTTACGATGCTGGCCTGCCCCCAAGCTGCCTTCCCTTGTCACGCCTCCGTGGGCCCTGCCGCCCTGCAGAGTGCGACGTCCTCCTGTGCGAGTACTGGAAAGCCCGCTACGGAGTGGTGCCCTACAGCAGCTGGGGCAGCATGCCCGGCCACCTGTGGCCCGCATGGGACTACGGCCGGCCCTCGCGCGGCGGACAGAACTGCAACACGCTGTTTGCGGGTGAGCACGGAGTGCATGGCGACCAGGGACCAGGTCCCCCCTGATGGCTGCAACACAACGCAACGGTCGCTGGCTTGCCTGCTCCTGTCCTGGAAGTATGTTGGAGCGGCTTGTCTGCCCCTGCCTTCTCCGCCGACCCACAACGGCCCTGGCCCCGCTCCCTGTTCCCCCCTGTCCCCTCGCTGCCCGGCCCGCAGACACTGCCCGCCTCGCCCGCCGCTTCGCGCCCGTGCTGCAGTTCCACCCCGACCAGCGGGGCTACCCCTCCACGCCGCAGGCCTACTTCGACGCAGGCTGCCACGCCAAGGCCTGCAGCAAGGACGAGTGGCTTAGCAAGCCGCGGGACCCCAACGCACACGTGTACTACGCCGTGACCACCTGCGGAGGGCAGGTGCGTCGAGGGCCTTGTCCGCGGACATGCGGCTTGGGCACCACAACACCGAATGCGCCTGACGCAGCCGGCGGTAAGCGCTGTATGCGTTTCCGTCCGTCTTGCCGCCCTACCGTACTCGCTTGCCCACGCAATCTCACGGCCCCGCTGCCGCTGTGCCGCCAGGTCCGCATCAAGTACCACTTCTTCTACGCCTGGCAGCCGCCCTGCATGACGGAGCCGATGGAAAAGGGCGCGCACCAGGCGGACTGGGAGGCGGTCACGCTGCTGCTGTCCGAGGACATGACACGTGTGGCGGCGGTCACGTTCGAGCAGCACGGAGGGAGGTACACGCGCGTGGCGGGCCGCGACGGGTTCCAGGTGAGCCGCGGCGCGCGCCGGATTGCATGTACCCTTCGCTGATTGTCACGACTCCACCTAGCCAGGGGCTTCCAGTGTCCTCAAATTCAAGCTACCAACCCACGCCCCTGGTTCCTGGTCCTACCGTTCACGTCCCCCGCAGACCAGTTCCGGCAAGCCCGTGGTGTACGTGGGCAAGTACTCGCACGGCTCCTACCACGACTCCCAGGCCGACCCCGCGGTGGGTGCCCTGGCGTGCGCCTACTTCGGCGACCCCCGGGGCGGCGGCGTGGCGTGGGACACCGGCCGCACCGTGCTGGTGGACCTGCAGGCCGCCGCCTCCGCCGCCTCCGAGCCCTGGATCGCCGCCATGCTGGCCGCCCCGGGCCAGGCCCTCCTGTGGGAGGCAGGCAACGGCGTGCGCTTCGCCGTGTCGCAGTGGGCGCCCAGCTGCAGCGTGGCCGCCTGCACCGGCACGGGGCTGGACCTGTCGGGGCTGGTGGGCGTTGGAGTAAGCGACGCGGGTGAGCAGGGAGGGCGCAGGGGGTCTTACCCGCGACACGTGCATGCTCCTGCTGTCCGCCTGCGCACCAGCAGTGCGGTGTGCCACGCATGCTTTGCGGCACATACAGGTTGAGTTTAGCTTGACACCGCCTCGTCCCCGTCCACGCCTACCCACAGGCTGCAGCCTGTCCCAGTGCCGCACGGGCTGGAAGGACACCGGCATCCTCAACGGCTGCTACCGCTGCCCCTCCGGCTACATCGACTGCGGCGGCTCCTGCGCGCGGGGCACCAGTGGCTGGGACTGCGTCAACCCCTTCAACACCGGCCGACAGGTGTACGACACGTCGCAGTACGACTACACGCTGCCCACCACCGACGAGGGGCTGCTGTGAAGAGGGACATCCCCTGACGGACGCGAACGGTGGTTTCGCTTGCATGGGGTCCTGTAGCTAGGAGCGACGGCGCTGCTGTGCACTATTCATGATGAGCGGCTTGTGAGGATATCACTGGCACGATAGTCGTGCCATGCACACAGGAGGAGGGGGTGCACGCTGCGTGCACCAGGTTGTGGAGGTCGGTGCCTGGCACAGCGGCAGTCGGGGCACGGACGTGCTGTATGGGCAGCGTGTGTGCGGTGGAGCCTGATGTTCAGGAGCTGCAGGCAGGCTTTAACGGAGCTTGGCGTACCTTGTTATTATTGATTCTGACTTGCATGCTAGCAGAATTGTCGTGCTTACATTCATCCCGGCCTCTGTACATGCGAGGGCATGTCTTGTGACGTTAGGAGTCGGCATAGCACGCGTAAGGCCACCTGAGGGTGTTTGGGGCAGGGCGGGGGGCTCCGTAGCGCCTGTGGCTTGCTGGGTTCGGTGTGGCCGTTGCAGCTGTGATGCACTCTTGCTAACCCATTTTACTTACGTGTAGAACGTGTGCTAAGCAACAACCTGCTCCCATTCATCCATTTCACTGAGACCTGTCATCCGTCCACCGTTTTGTGATGGGGAGATTGCCTGGTATTGCAGGGCCGTGCGATTGGTGAGCTCACGTTGACGCCTGCCTACTGTACATACGTACGTATCATGCCCGGGCAAATGGGCTTCTGGCTTTCACTTTTGGTCTTGGAGTCTGTCATGTAGCGGGGGATGTCTGATGTCGCTATACGATAAGACCACGGAAACCTACCAAGCTCAGAGCTGCCCCAGCGACACGTGCCCCAAGCTGGTACAAGCCTCTCCTGCTGTACTTGGCTGACGGTGCGCTGTTCGTGCACGCCGATGGCCCACATTGCTCTCATCTTTATCAAAATATAAAGTATATCACAGCCGAGCCACGTTGTAGCCATACGCTGCTGCCACGTCCTCCCGCGCTGAGCATGTCATTGACAGGCATAGCGGGCGAAGCACGCAGACTAGAGCAGCTGCTGCCTTTTAATACATCTCTTACGTTAAGGTTGACCAACTGCACAAGGTCACAATGCTGCGGGCAAAAGCCTTTTGAAACGGCAAGTCGACAGCGATAAGGTGTTGCTTGACAAACAACTCATGCATAGCATCTGCAACCTGCCGGCTTCATTTTTTACAGCGTAAGCTAGCCGGCAGCGGCGCAGCGGGCAAACGTGGGCAAGTGGAGAAGCTCGGTCAGCAGCCATGCCACAGGCACCATACAGATTTGCATCGTCAAAGCAGCTGGTGTAGCGATCCACTACTTGCTATGCCTGCATGGCGTCTCAGGTTGAGCACGCGGGGTTACCTGTGAGCAGCACAGGTCAAGCCCTGCTGGCATCCTCTGCAGCAGGTGCTAGGGCCTGCACCGCAGCCGTCACCACCCCTCCCAGCTAGCAATGAGCGGGGACTTGCAGGGTCAGCAGCACACAACCGCAGACCTTGTGGTAGCTGCATCGCAGCGACCAGCAGGCCGTGCAGCGGTGTGCATGGCAAGAGTTGCGCGCGGGATGTGGCTCTGGCGCAAGTCGGTGCCCGGCCCCATCTCCTGGCGGTGTGCTGGTGAGGCAGTGGGCAGGGCGTTGGCGGGCTGCCAGGTATCCGGCGTCAGCTAGCTCTGTGGGTACCGGTATGCAGAACCTCACGGCTGGGCTGGCGGTGGCATGCAGGCGGGGGCCCAGCAGCAGCTGGCGGGGCTCGGGGCCCGACTTGTCTCTCTGGCAACCCCGGGGCCCGGAGTTCCGTTGAATGTGCGCTGGGCGTGAGCGCTGTCAATGTCCTTGCGTCCGTTCCGCAGAGTGCAAGGCGAGCCCACATGCACCACTTGCTGTACCATGGACCGGGGGGACGGTGCCGCCAGCAGGCATGGGGCACGGCACCCCCGTTTTCGGCCTGGAGTTCGGGGCAGGTAAGCCCAACAGGGGAACGGAGCTGCATGCAGGGTATGGCTGAGGCGTGGGAGGGGCCTGTTGGAACCAGGTGCTCGCGGTCGATATGTGATGTGGGCATTCGGATGGGAGCTGGGTGACGCGAGTGGCCACACGTGCGCCTTGTCGGGCCTTCTGGGTCAACACGGACCTGCCCACCAAACTTGTGAAAGCGCGCAGACCAGGATGAAAGCCAATTCTTGCATATCTCCTGATGTCCTTCACATCGATTTACAACACGGTGTACACTTTATCGGGTCTTCGCTTCAATTGTCGCGTGTGGCACGACTGACGGTTGGGCGTCCACGTCAAAAGAGTGTGGGATGGACCACACCCTTCCGATCGCTTTTGCAGACTGAAGCGCTCAAGTGGTTAGAAAGGTTGAGTGCATTCGTGTTCTTGCGTTGAGCCTGGTCCCACAAGGGTGATGTCCGGTATTCGTACGTCAGTGCGTCGACGCCCGCGTGGGCCCAGCCGGTGAACATCCATATATCAACCCTCCGCGCCTTTGACCGCATTCACATCACGACAAGCAAGGCGTATCGCAAGTTTCAGTGCAACATATTCAACCACAAGTTACGGCTTAGTTCTTTTAGATACCAAAGAGCGGCGGAAACTAACGACCGATGTCGTCTCACAGGTTGGAACCCTTCCCCGCGCTGCTGCTGATGCTGCTCGCCAGCTTGGCAGCTACTCCAGGTATGTTATTGAGCGCCTGTTGCTGGATCCATGCCGACCCTGGCAACGTGCACCCTCATGCCGTGGGCCGCCCGCACTCAGGGCACAGCAGCAGGGTGCATGCGCACACGGAGCGGCATGCCTCCTGCACGCATGGCACGCAGCTCCGCACACTGCAGTACCGGCATCCCAACCCACCTGTGCCGCATGACTAGCTATGCGTATCGCTTTTGACACAGAGTTTCCACGGGACTCCTTACTACGCACGCCCTGTCGCACTTCGTGCCGCCCTACCTGCTGACGCGCTCCTTCCCTGCCCGCCTTGATCCGTGCTCCCTCCTTCCCCGCCCCCAGCCCTGTGCCAGCTGTGCAACACCACCGTCCCGCCCACGGCCCTGTCGCCCTCCTCCCTGGCCCCCGACGTGCTGCACCTGGAGGCCTGCTCCAGCCCCAGCTGCGTGGGCCTGGCCGACCCCCTGGCAACCAGCCCCACCGGCAGCCCGCAGCTGTACCCGGTGCTCGGGGCGTGGAAGGACTCCAAGGAGGGGCAGCCGGTCGCCACCATCGGCCTCAAGCACCGCTCCGTATCCTTCGACAGGAGTGAGTAGTAGCACCGCTGCGGCCGTGTGTCGTGCCATTACTTGGGGCTGGCGCCGTGCCCTTACTTCAATTGTTCGTGTGCATGCGAACTGGTATGCAGCAGGGGGCTATCGAGCTGAGGATGGATAAGGCTAGTGCCTTCCAGTCGGCGCTCAGGCATGTCGCTGTGCGGCCTCGCGCCTGCGTGCAGGGGACCCCTACGACTGCACGTACGAGACGGAGGGCGGCACCGCCGATGGTGGGCGCTACTGCCCCAACGGCTACATTGGCTTCCACGGCTCCTGCGGCGGCTACTTCCAGGACAACCTGACGGTCAGCTCCCCGAGCAGCACCAACTCCTGGGCCCCCGCCACCGACCCCACCGCCCCCTTCACCATCGTCCTCATCAGCCGCCCAACGGACAAGGGGCCGGGCACCTGGGGCGCCGACTGCCGCAAGTGGCCTTCGCAGACCTTCTTCACCACCTCCCGCAGCGCTTCGGATATTGAGGACGAGATCATGTGGAAGAACAAGGAGATTGTGGCGTACTCGAGCAGGACTGGATACGCGCTGCGACTGGAGTACGGCATTGACATCCCATGGTAAGCGGCTGGTGGCGTACGTAAAACCCGCCAAGTGTGCAGCCGAGCCAACATCATTCCTCATCAGTGCCGTGATCAGTGTTGCGCAAGTCTTCTGGCACTCCTGTTGGCCTCGTTTGTTTGCACGCCGCGGCTTGCACGAAGAGCCCAAGCTGCGCACTTGACGCCACATGTGCTGCGTAACGTGCAGTTATCTAAACGGCGACACGCCCCTCACTACACGCCCTCTGTTACACATGCATGTGCGCCCACACACGTGCCCATCTACTCGTGCACACACCCGGCCAGCGCATGTATCAAACCAGCTACA
>QAXN01002873.1:0-10176 GCA_004335795.1 Chlamydomonas sp. 3222 | reverse complement strand
GACCTCTGCGCGGGTGTGGGGGAGGGTGGGAGGCGGGGGAGGAAGTCATGAGGTAGGGGCGTGGGTGAGGGAGCGGGGCTGGCAACCCGAGTGTGTGCCAGGTGCAGCAGAAGTGGTGGTGGTGCATTGCATACCAGGGGGCGGCGGCAGCTCTGTTTGGGTGCACGGCTGCAGGCACGGGTGTAGGTGCTGCTGGTGCTTTGCCCTTGTACCGATGCCCTCCATGCAATACCGTGCCCGTGCCTCGCTGCACTCCACAATGCTTGCATTCGTGGGTCCAGCCCTTGCCGCCAACTGCACCGAAGCGTGCGTGCCATGGTGCAGTGTGCCGTTGCCTCCGAGTGCGTGCACCCCTGCATCCCACCCTGTACCGAGGCCCTGCACCTGTGCAGCCCACCCTGTAACCGTACCTTGTAGTACAGCATCGCCATGATGACGGGCGAGAAGTGCTGCAGGCCGGGGCCGCGTAGGAGGTAGTCCTGTAGCCGGCCGACGACTGCGAGGGGGCCGTGGCGTGGCAGCGTGCCGTGGCCAGCCGCCTCCTCCGCCTCCGCCTCTGCCTCCGTCACTTCCATGGCATCCACGGGCGGCGTGGCGGGGGTAGCATCGCTGCTGCCGGCTGCACCAGTGGGCTGCACCACCAGCTGCACAGGGGCTTCGGGTGGTGGCTGCTGCATGGCCTCCCACTTGGACAGGAGGTAGTTGGTGTGGACGCGGGGGTCGATGGGCTGCGAGTGGTGCGTCTCCAGCGCATCGCGGCCGAGGAGCAGCAGCAGTGCCGCGGCCTGGGAGGAGAACGTGTGGCCCGCCGTCTGCAGGTTGATGGCGTGGGCCAGGTTGTACTTGCCCTCGCGGGCCTCCGCATTCAGGCCGCGCGGCTTGGCGGCCCGGAGTGCGGCGGCCGCAGCGGCTGCAGTGCTGGTGTCGGGGGTGCTGGGCGCGCCGTCGGCAGGCGGTGGAGGCGCGGAGTTGGTGCTAGCGGCGCCTACAGCAGGCGGCGCGGGTGGCGGGGCAGGAGCGGCTGTGCTGGACGGGGGCGGAGGGCTGGTCGGCAAGGTGGCTGCAGCTGTCGCGGCCAGCGCACTGATGGCGGGCATAGACGCGGTGCCGCCAGCCTGCAGCGGGGTGCAAGCAGCAGGTGGTGAAGCAGCAGGCAGCAGCTGGGAGCGCACAGGGCATGTGTGCATGGCGGGCAGGAGGAGGATGGCATGCAGTGAATTGCATTGCAGGTGCACAATGGCGGAGGGGGGCGGAGGGACAGACAGGCACACAGAAGTGCACGCACCAGACGGGCTGTACAGGGTGTGAAAGGTGGGCTGGGCTGGAGTACGAGGGGCTGGGGCACGCAGGACGGGGAGGAGTTGGGGACATGCACGGCCTGTGAGGGCTGTGCAACGTACCGAGAGCTCCCGCCAGACGTCGAGGAGCAGCGGCGGCGGGCCCGGGGGCAGCTGGTTGGGCGGCACGAGGCTGGCACGGTGGCGGAGCATGCTGGCGGCGGCCAGCACCGCCGCGCCGCCCTGCATGGTCTCCGGCTTGGTGCAGTACTTCAGGGCGTAGTCCGCCGCCTCTGTGGCCAGCTCATACAGCGTGGGCAGCCGTGGCGGCGGGCGCTTGTGGGGGTCGCCGTCGGGCAGGTGGCCGTACTTCTGCGTCCACAGCTCCTTCAGGCGGACCCAGCGGCTGAGGTCGCAGGTGAGCGCCACGGTGTGGTTGCAGGGCGCCGCCAGCAGCAGCGCCACCATGTGGGCAACGATCCAGCGGCTGTAGCGCTTGAGGTGCACCAGCGTGCTGCCGTCCTGCATCCAGGTGGTCAGCCAGTGCAGCACGCGCGGCAGGCACATGCGGCAGTTGGTGTCCGTGGGCCGCACGCCGTGCGGCGTGCAGGTGCCCTCCCTGTGCCGGTGCAGCAGCACCTCGATGACCACCTGCGCGGCGTACAGCGCCAGCTGCTCCAGCTCCGCCGGCGTGTTGCCCGCCAGCGGCGGCCGGCTGGCCACCGCCATGTGCTCGTGTGCCAGGCGCGCCTTCACCTCCACCTGCGCCTCGGTGAGGAGCTCGTGCTGCAGCGGGCTCAGCCGCTCGTACGCTGGCGTGCCCTCCAGCTCCTGCCGCTGCGCCTCCGGCAGCTGCTGGGATGCCACGGGCTGGTCCCCTGGCGCATATGCCAGCGGGTGTGCAAACCACTGCGTCTGGATGGACTCCAGGAAGTCCAGCGCACCGGAACGCGTCTGGGGGTCCTTCAGGCTGGCTTCCAGGCGGCTGGGCTCCAGGGCGCGCTGCCACACGCAGCCGTGGGCGTGGAGCTCGCCACGCTGGTTCATCTCGAACTTGAAGAAGTAGGCGTCCACGTGGCCGAACAAGCAGTCGCTGCGCAGCTGCCGTGGCTCGCCCACGGGCCAGCCCAGGAACGTGTCGCAGAAGGCGTGGATGAAGGCGGAGAAGGATTCCGCGCAGGACAGCGGGTGCGCGGCAACCAGGTGCCAGCGGTCCGCCGCCAGGGGCCGGTCCTGCGGCGCGCCGGTGTGCACGTCGAAAGTGTAGGGGTGGCCCAGGAGGGAGAAGGTGTCGGGGGAGCTGACGGAGGAGGGGTTCAGCGTGAGCGTGGCGGTGGGCGGGCCGTACACGCTCCACAGGCCGTACACGCGACTGCGGAGGCTGCCGTAGGAGCCCGGTGAGCCCACCACGTGGGCAGACGTCATGCGGGCTGCGCGGACTAGCTTGCCCACCGCCGCCGGCGCGCGGGCCAGCTGCTCCGCCAGCTGCGCGTTGGACAGGCCAGCCGCCAGGAGCTCCACCGCCTGCAGCAGCGTGTCCAGGTCCAGCTGCCCCAGCTGCAGCACCTGCTGCGGGTCCATCTTGAAGTGCACCGCCGCCGCTGCATTGACGCTGTGCCGCTGCCAGATGTCAAACATGTCCAGGATGAAGTGTGGTGCCTGCGCCGCCTCGTCCTCCTCCCCTGACGGCATGGGCGGGTACCAGCGCTGCAGCTGCAGCTGCGCCCAGCGGAGCACGGCCATGCCCTGGGGGCACGCGCCGGTGCCGTTGGGGAAGCGGTTGACGTGCACCAGCAGCGGCCAGCGCGGGTCGTAGTCGCTCTCGATGTCCAGCCCGCGCGAGGACACCAGGGGCGCGCCCTCCACCAGCCGCGCAAAGGCTTCCGGGTCGTGCAGCGCATCGCGGAAAACGGTGGCGAGGTGCGGCGGCTGCGCGGCGGTGGCAATCATGTCCACGTCGTCGATGCCGTGCATGGGCCCGCGCGGCACCGCGGGAGGGGCGGGGTCGCTGTCCCAGTGGGCGGGGCCTGGGCTGCTGACAGTGGCGGCGGCGGCTGGTCCACCACCAGCAGGCTGCCGGGGCCGACGGTTCGGCGCTGGTGTGCTGCGGCGCTGGTGGAGGCCGGCAACGTAGCGACCGGGGGCACAGGTTGCCGTTGGAGGGGGGGCGGGTGGGGGCCCGCTGGCGCGGGGGCCGTCGGAGGGGCCTGTGGGGTGGAGGAGCGGGAGTGCACGAGGGCGGGGGGTGGGTACAGCGGTGAGCTGCGGTAGTACGGCACGTACAGTGCAGGGCAGCAATGTGATGGGGTGTAGGGCACGGCAGGTAGTAGGGGGTCGCAGCTGCGCAGCAGTGCGGGGCTTCATGCAAAGGGGGTGCGGTGCTGTGTGACGCACCTGGCCACTCGGCAGCGGTCCACCAGTTGCAGGGGCAGGCGCCGCTGGCGGCAGCCGGGCCAGCTCGTCCAAGGCCTGTGGTGAAGGGCGGCGGCGTATGAGTCATGTGAGGCACGTGGACAGGCATGCTCCAGGGAGGGGCACGCAGGGATTAGGAAGGGGAGGCCCAGGACCGGCGGTGGGATGTGCTGTCATACGGCAAAGGATGCCCACTGCAACCGGTCACTTACGGTCAAGTACTCCGAGTGGAAGGCCCTTCCAATCATGCGTGCCCCCCTATGCAGCACGCTGCCCGTCGTTGCTTCGGTACACTCTTTCCTGCATCCTGCAGTTGCTTCTGTGCACGTCGCACTTGCCCCCATGTACCCCAAGCGCAGCACTCCACTTTGCACCCTGTTCTGTTGACCTTGGGCCCTTGCTCTGCTGTGCCCCACCCTGCATCTCACCCTGCGCCCTGTGCTTGCCCCCCTGTGCCCCACCCTGCTCCCCTGCACGGTACGGAGGCTGAGCTGTGAAAGACGGCAAAGTATGCCCACTGGAACCGGTCACTTACGGTCAAGTACTCGGAGTGGAAGTGGCCAAGGTGGTTCCGCAGCTTGTCCACGACCTCTGGCTTGGGTGTGTGCTCGGAGCAGTGCAGCACAGTAGCGACGGCTGGATGCGCGGCGAGGAGGTGCTGCGCGGCACGCGTCGCCTGGTGAGCTGCCAGGAAGTTGCGCAGTTGAGATGCTGCAGTGCGGTCCAGCTGTGTCAGGCAGTGGCGGACGGCGGCACGGTCCACGTTTGCACGGTGGTGCTGGGGTGTGTGGGTGCTGCCTGCTGCTGCCTGTTGCGCAGGCGCCGGGGCAGCTGCTGCTGTAGTGGGCACAGAGGGAGCAGGGGGGGCTGGCTGCATGCGGGCTGCGCGCTCCTCAGCAGTGCCGTACCGTGCCGCTGCGTAGCCCTCCTGGTCGGCGCGCAACATGCCGAGCAGGGCGGCAGCTTCGTCGTCTGTGGCTGTGTGCGCGGCCGTGCGCACGAGGGCATCTGGAACGGCGCCGTCCGGGTGTGTTTCCCACTGTGCCAGCGCTGCTTCGTCCAGCTGCGCCCACGAGTGCAGGCGGGCCAGGTGGCGCGCCCACTGTGCGATGACTTTGCCGCGCACGGCCAGGGCGGGCGTGCGGCGGGCCAGCTCCGCCACCTGTTCGTACGTCTGCGCGGGGCTGACCAGGACGACGTTGATGAGGTCCGGCGCGTCGGCTGGGCGGCACGGGAACACGGCGGCGAGCTGCTCCGATGCGGGTCCCTTGAACGCCACCACGTGCGCGCGCAGCTGCTCGAAGCCCAGCCCGGCATGGTCGGACGGCGGGCGGCACACGACGATGGTGCGGAGCGGCCGCCAGATGGCCAGCAAGCGCTCCTCCACGAGCGTCAGCTGCGGCAGGTCTGAGGGCCGCACGCCGTTGTCAACCCGCGCGAGCGAGCCATCAGGCATGGCCTCCTGCGTGCGTGCGGCAGAGCAGTCGCTGCAGAGGTGCAGGTAATGGTTGCCGTCGGGGGACAGGCGGATGCAGCGCGCGCGTGGGTCGGCCTGCAGCCGGTACGCACGGCGAGGTGGTGGAGGTGCACCAGTGGCCACCGCAAGGGCCGCCTCCTCTGCACGTAGGTGAGGTGCCATGGGCGCCGCCTGCTGCGGC
This sequence comes from Chlamydomonas sp. 3222, assembly GCA_004335795.1. Taxonomy (NCBI): domain Eukaryota; kingdom Viridiplantae; phylum Chlorophyta; class Chlorophyceae; order Chlamydomonadales; family Chlamydomonadaceae; genus Chlamydomonas; species Chlamydomonas sp. 3222. The sequence continues at coordinate 4,829 of QAXN01002873.1, read as the reverse complement.
CGCGAGGCCAGCACCTCTTCCAGAGCACCTGTGGGCGCAGTGCGGCCATGGCGTGTGCCCTCAACCTTAAGTGCCCAGCTCCCCCTAGCCCAGCCCAGCCCAGCCCACACCGCGGCGCCCAGCCGTTTCCCGGGGGAGACAGAGTCTCGGGAAGGAACGGCACCGGAGGTGGCGGCGCAGCAGGACTGCGGAAGGCCTCCCTCCGGGTAGACGTCGCGAGGTGTGCTGGGCAGCCGTGCATGCTTGGTGGTGGCCTGTTATGGTACGTGTAGGGAACCCCATCGGCGTGTGCACACTCCCTGCTCCCCAAGCAGCAGCCCAGCTGAGCCCATCTCAGCCCAGCCTACTCCAGCCCAGCCCTGCCCAGCGCAGCCCAGGTCAGCCCACTCCATGTACTGACCTGGCTGCGTGGTGGCATCTGCATCGCCGAGCAGCAGTGTAGCCGCCTCCAGGGCAGTAGGCGGGGCCCACATGGTGTTCCCGTCACGCGGAGCAGCATCCGTTGATGGCAGGCTGGCGTCCAGATGCACGTTCAGCCAGGGCTGCAGGTCCTGCAGCCGGTGCTGCCGGATGTCCGTCTGCTGCCGCCGGCGGCTGCATACACAGCAGACGTGCTGGCACAGGTGCGCTGTGAGGCTGCTGCGCATGTGCTGTGCCGCATGGAGGTCGTTGCTGGCACGTGGGCTGCTGGGCACGCTATGAGGGCCGGGCGCAGGGACTGCAGGAGCTGCCGCTGTGGCCTGCGGGGCAAGGGATGGGTGGCGAGCAGCAAAATCCTGGGTGGATGCATGCCTGCATACATGGATTGGTGCATGGCGGTTCAGACGTGCCGTACTGCTGAGTGGGCATGCGCATGCAACGGAGGCTTCGAGGTGAGGGCAGACAGCAATGCAACTGTGGGGCAGGAAGGACACACAAGGAGTGCAGCAGGCGACAATGCCAGGGAGCAACACGCAACGATGGTACTACAACAGCCCCCCCTCACCGCGGACGGATACGTCGCCGCCAGCATGTCCGTGAGGGAAGTCCAGGTCCGCTCGTGCCATGCGTCCAGCGCCTGCTGCTCGCTGGCATCCAGCGGAATGCCCATCATCTGGGCAATCTGCAGCAGCCCTTCAGCACCTTCGGGCAGCATGGCGGGCTGCGCACCGCCGGGCTGCTGCAGGCAGTGCTGCAGGTCGGCAGCGTAATGGTCCAGCCACTTCTTCCACTGCCCCTCCGTCAGGTAGCCCGGCATGGCTGAACACAGGTGCTGTACAACTGCTGCACGCTCGCCGAAGGACAGCCCTTTGTTCCAGCGCAGCAGCTGTTCTCGCAGGGCTGGGTCGGCCTCCGCAGCTTGTAGGACTGCTTCCATGGGTACGGTGCTGCCGCCCATGGTCCCATGTGGCCGAGGTGTGCCAGTATGTTCGGGCAGCGGGACTGCATGAGGCGGTGCTGGTGCAGTAGCGGGTCGTGCTGGGCGAGGGGTGCCGTGCTGCTCAGCAGCCGCCTGGCGGAGGCCTGCTGCACGTGCTGCCTGCATCTGCGCCAGGACGTGCTGGACCTTGGCTGCGCGTACTGCAAACAGTGCAGCGGCAGCCTGCTCTGCAACAGGTGGTGTTGTACTGGCGGACCCTGTACAGCAAGGTACGGCATGCAGTGGTTCAGGGTCATGGTAAGCAAGGATTGGAACGGTTAGTACTTCTGGCTGTGTGACCGCAGATGCATCTGTACGGGCGGCAGTCGTAATGCTTCATACACCAGCCCTGATCACACCTGGAGCAACGGAGGCATGTCAGCAGTTCAGCACAGCCACAAGAGGTGGCAACAATTGTGGACATGCTGCTTGTACCTGGGCCAGGAGGGGTGTCAAGTCCACGTTCAGCAGCGGTCATGGCGATGGCGGCGCTGCTTGTAGGCAGAGCACTGGCACCAGCATTTGGAGCGTCTGTGCACAAAGGATGGGGATTTGGTGAGCGGCAACATTGTGCCAGTGTGCAGTGCGAGGCAGGTGACAAACATGGCTATGCCAGCACAGAAGCACGGGCAGTCGTACTGGTGGACGTGCCAGCTGGACGTGGCAGCCCGGTGATATGCGTCAAGGCACAGGAAGCAACGAAGGCGTGTGCGCATTCCAGCGCAACCACAACAGGCGGTGACAATTCTGCACGTGCTGGTCGTACCTGGGCCAGGAGCAGTGTCGACTCCAGCTTGGGCAGCAGTCGTGGCGGTGGTACTGCCGGTTGCAGCTGGACCACTGGCAGCAGCAGTTGCAGAGCCTGCACACAAAGGATGGGCCTTTGGTGAGGGGCAACATGACGGGAGGTTGCACAGGAAGGCAGGTGTGCGTGCTGTGTGTGGCCAGCGCCATCCTGCTGCTGCATTTGTAGGACGCCTATGTAATTGTGCCACCTTCACAGCACTTGTGGACACTGTGTGCGTACCTGGGCCAGGCGCGGTGTCAGGTGGACGTTGAGCAGTGGTAGCGGCGGCGGTGCTGGCAGCGGCATGCCCACGTGCAATGGCTGCTGCACGGTCCGGGCTGCCCCGTCGGGGCAGGAGCACGGGTTTGTTGGGGGGTGGAGGTGGGCTGTTTGTCCGGCTGCGTTTCATGCCTCCAAGCAAGTTGCTGGTGGCATGAAGCGTGCTGTTTGCTGTGACGCCGAGTTGTTGCAGCGTGCGCTCACCACGTAACTGCCGGCCGTTGAAGGTGAGGTGCAGCAATCGTACTGGGATGCCGCTGCTAACACTGACCTGCTGCAATGTCCGGCGCGCGGTCTGGTGCAGGGGCGCCCACAGTGCACTCGTACGTGCGTCCAGGCCTTTCACGAACAGCTGCACTGGCTGTGCGGGGTCCGTCGCTGGGAGCAGTGCTGTGCCTAGCTGTGGAGCTGCAGCTGCCACCGACAGGAGCGTGGCAGCACTCACCAGCCGTGCGGCGATGCCCAGCAGCAGGGTTGCATTTCGCAGAGTGCTGCATAGGAGCAGCACCGCTACGATGCTGTTCTGCCAACTGCTGCACAGCAGCGATAGGTCCAGCAGCTGCGACCACAGCAACTGCGCTGCAATGCTGGCCCAGGAGCACCAACACGCTGCTGCGACGCACGCAAGCCAACTGGCTCGCACTGCTACGTTCCATGCATGAATGATGATGACCATTGCGGCCCAGTAGTATGGGAACGCGGTGCATGCGAGAGCGGATCGCCAGCGCCGCGGACCCCATCGCAGGGGATTTGCTCGCATGGGCCGAGCAGGCCAACCATACGGGTCTAGGTCTATTATGTTCTGGCGGTGTACAGGCTGGAAGGTGTGGCGTTTCAGCGGAGGTGTTGGGAGGCTGGCCACCACCACCGCCACCAACACAATCGTGAGCAAAATTGTGCGGTTTGGCTTTTTCATGTTGTCGTGATGGATGTTGTATGTTGTAGCTGTGGAGGTCTTGCGCTGTGGCATGAGTATGGTGGTTTACCGTTGCACTTGTCGCACTAGGGCTGCATGGGACAGTGAGGTTCCAGCCTGGTGTTGACTTTTTCTTATGTACAGCATCATTACTTCACAGCGGCAGGGAGTGGGTGCGGTGCTGGGAGTAGGGACAACGTCCGGGAGATACCCAATGGGGCACCAGCGGTATTTGTGAAGTGTTCATGTGAATGAAGGACTGTGTGTGACCGCGGAATAGTGCCGCGCGACCAATTGTGCGACGGACATGTCCGACCATTGCGCCGCACTTGTGCAGCAACGGGCGAGTTCCAGCAATGCGCGAGGGTTGTACTCAACAATTCTTATGTACAGGATGATTGTGTGATAGCGGCAGGGAGCGGGCACTGCGAAGTACTGCGACTGACACGAGTGGCAGCAGGGGCGCCTCCCAAATCCCAACTTCCCGCAGCTGCTAAATGGCGGAAGCTTCCAGAACCGTAGCACCATAGCCATGTTGGATCACAGGTGCGCTGTGCTGGTGCGGAGCAGTGCAGTTGAAGCGCAGGGATCCCGGGGCACTGCAGCAAGTGGCAGCGGTGATGGGGCACTTCACACGGGGCGGCACAGGGAAAAGTTGGCTTCCCGCCGTGCCTGCATTTCCCACCGTGCTGCGTTGTACCCCGCGCCATGATGCTTATTCTTGTGCAGCACCAGGCGGACACTGCACGGCACACAGCAGCGTACCTTGGATGTGTGGTGTTTGAGGTAGCGCCTGCTTTTTTGGCAGGATCCCTATTCTTGCACGCGGCAGTTGGGGGTGCTCGCTTCCTCTGTTCTGCCACCGACGTCCCGCGGGATCCTGGTCGCGCTGCACCCTGGTGTCCACGCTGTGTGACGGCGGGGGGGCGGCGGGCGAGCGGCGGTGGCAAGGGCGGCCGAGGGGGCAATGTGCGTAAGCAGGGGTGTGCGGGCGGCGGGGCTGGAGCCAGAGTGGGGCGACTGTGGCAGTCACCAGCACAGCGTTCCGCTGGTGTACACTGGCCCCAAACGGGCAACACCAGGCCTCGAAAGGGGTGCTGGAGTGCGGCGGGCCACCTTGGGGGAGGTGGGATCGAACCGGGGACCTGCGGGGGCACCATGGTGGGTGGGCGGTGGCGGTGCAGTGCATCCTGGGGTGCATGTGGTGCGTGACGCACTGTCTGTGTTGCGTGTGACTGCTCCCACACCCCTGGCGGCGTGTGGTGGTGCTGAACGGCTCCTGCCAGGGACAAGGGACTGTGGGGCGGTGGATTGTGTGGCCGGGGGTGGTACTCCAGTTTGCTGGCAGCCCAGTGCCGTCCATTGTGCCACAGGGGCCGAGTGAGTGTATGTGGGGTGCTGTTGGAGTGTACCAGTGACCAGGGCGGTGCACCGGGCTGTATTGTGGG
>QAXN01002868.1:0-10206 GCA_004335795.1 Chlamydomonas sp. 3222 | reverse complement strand
ACCCTGGCTTCGCCCCCGGCCCCACCGCTACCTTCGCTGCTTTCCCCTCCATCCCATTCACGATCGGTTCAGAAGCCCCTTTCCGTACCGGCCCCGCTCCATTCAGGCCCGCTGTCCCCGCTGCGGTTGCAGTCAGAACTGGCCCAGCCGTCAGCCTTGCCCCGCCCTGCGTCCCACCCGCGAAGTACTTCTTCAGGATCGCCGCCGCGGCCGTCGACGCCGACCCCATGACGGCCGCCCCCGCCCGCCCGCCCTCCCCGCCCGCCGCCGCCGCCACCGCCGCTGCTGCCCCTGCGTCCGACATGGGCTTGCGGTACAGCGACAGGCTGAGCTGGTGGCTTCGGAGCATGGCCTGGCCCAGGGGAGTGGGCGTGGGGCGGCAGGCGTGCAGACCCATGACTCCGTCGCTGCTGCTGATCTGCTGCTGTTGATCCTGATCCTGCTGCTGTTGCTGCTGCTCGGCTGTAGGCCGTGTGGGTAAGGTGGGTGCCATGATGACCAGGTCTACTGTAACCATGGGAGGTGAGACACCTGCGGTGGGAGGGGACATCCAGCGTTGGGGAGCCGAGCGGTCGAAACACACCGGGATGCGTACCTCGGTGCAGGTCAAGGATGTAACAAAACAGGAACCCTGGATTGTAAACAGCAAGCTACCACACACGCAGCCGGCCGTACCCTGCTCCGCTGCTGCAGTCATCGGCGTCGCTGCCGTCGTCGGCGGCCCCATCGCCGCCAGCTCCGCCCTTAGCACGTCGGCGAGGTACGGCAGGTGGGCGGCGTCGGCGGCGGCGTAGCGCAGCAGCGGCGGCGGCAGGGGGCGGCGCCGCCAGTCGGCCCGCTGCAGGAGCCGCTTCTCATCTGCGCTGCCGCCGCCGCCGGCTGCCTCGGAGGCGCAGTAGCGCTGGAGGAGCGTCGTCAGTGAACGGCTCTCGTATCCTAGGACCTGTCGTGGCATACGCAATGGCAACGTTGAAAAGGAGAGCTGTGCCTTGGGGACCTAGCACGGTCTTCGCTTCGTGTCCCAACCATCCCTGTGGCATCGTAACGAAGACGCATACACCTTTTCGCTCGCCACACCAGCAGGTGCACAGCGCCAGAATACACCGGCTCCAAACGAACACATTGGAAATGTTGTGCCCTATGCCATGCACGACCTCCGCCAAGGAAACACCACCCAGCAGGCCGACGAGTGGCCTTACACTTACAGGTCGCCAACCCAGGCCCTAGCACCTCGCCACACGTGCCCATGTTCGCGCACATGCATTATCCGATTCGGCCCACCTGGCAAACTACAACAGCAAGCAACCGCACACATGCCCAGTACCTACTGCCATCGCGGTCTAGTATAGGGTCTTGTCCTCTTACACTTGCTCTGGAATGTGCGTTTGTGCCTGCCCGCATCGCATATTGCAACACAGGCCCAGTATCTAAGCGCACCTGGCACGCCTTCTCCGTGTCAAACACGTTGACCATGTAGATGCGGAAGTCGCGCTGCAGCCAACACACGTCGTTGCTGCCGCCGTGGACCACCTGGTCAGCAGTCAGCGGGTGGTGCGGCCCCATCAAGTTGTAGGCGTATACCGTGTGCATAACACTGTCGTGCTTGCCATTCCTGCCTGGCCCCTCAACACACAGAGCCGTCATCCGCGTGACACTTTACCTGCGCCGCCCGTGAGCTTTCGTGCGCTGCATTCCATTACTTCACGTGAGCTGCATTCCGTAAACAAGCGATCTACAGACTTGCGTGCTTGGTCTTCCCCCACGTTGACGACCCGCGGGTCGGCCACGAGCGGCCCCAGTACCAGCCCTGGCACTGGCGCACACCACTGTACATATACGGCATTTTAGAACAAAACAATTATGAGCTATCTCACTGGGCTCACCTTGACGACCCGTGGGTCGGCCATGAGCGGCCCCAGCGCCGCCCCAACGTGGTCGTGCAGCTGGGGGCTCAGCACGTCCACCAGCCATGTCTCGCCGGGCGGGGGCGGGCGGCGGGGAGAGCCAGGGCCTTGGTCTGAAGCGGGCGGGGGACCAGCGCCCTCCCCGCCGCCGCCGCCACCGTTGCCGAAGGCTTGCGGCGCCGGCTGTTCAGGCTGTTCAGGCTGTGGCGGCGGCTCCCTCACCGACAGCTGCAGCAGGCAGGTGACGCCCAGGTAGGAGCGCAGCGCGTGGTGCTCCAGGTCCACACCCACCTGCCGCTCCTGTGGAGGTTACAAATAATCAAATAACAAAAGTTGTGTTTCTTTTGGAAGTACGTACATGTTGTGCTCTTGTCGGTATGTGGTGCTCCAGGTCCACACCCATTTGCCGCTCCTGTGCCGGGTAACAACGAGAGGGCAGGTAGGACATGCGGGGCAAGGTTAGTCCTTGTGTGCAGCTTTTGTCCACCTGCCGCTCTTGTGCGAATGCAGGTGCGGGCCTAAGGGTATGAGTTGGCCAAGTTGCGGTACAGCCCATACCGCCATACGGTCTCCAAGTGCAGCACATGCGCCAAAGTGGTCTTGATCCTTCTCACCCGCATGCCCCTCCTCACCCTCCGAAGCCTCTGCCCCAACGCGTACAGCTCCTGTGGTGTGTCCACCCAGTGGGCCCAGGACGGGAGGCCCTCAGGCCGGGACCCTCCACTGGCAGCCCCCTTGCGGCCGGGCCGCGCGCCCTCCCCTGCCCCCGCCCCTGCCCCCGCCCCCGGGGGCGCTGTGTCTACCACCGTTGCTGCCTCCCCTTCTACTGCGCCCGCCACTGGCGCCGTCTGTGCCGCCACGATGGGCGACGATGAGCCCTGAGGCCCCTGAGGTAACCAACATTGTGATGCGCTGGGCCCCGTGCTGGTGGTGCCATTGCCGCCGGTGGCCCCGGCGTCTGTGCAGGCAGGCTGGCTGAGCGGCGGCATGGCGAGTAGGGTGGTGGAGGTGTTGGTCATTAGCCGCTGGATGGTGGGCAGGTAGGGGTGGGTTAGGGGCTGGCCCTGCTGCTGGGCCTGCCCCGGGGGTGCTGAATGGGCTGGCGCACAGGCGCCTCCGTCGCCACCTTCAAGAGAGCCGAGGGCCCCAGGCAGCTGATTCCCCTCCGCCCCTGCAGCAGCTGGTGGCGACAACAGTGTATTGGTGCTGGCACCAGCAGGGCGCTCGGTTGCAATCCCTCCGCTTGTGGTGTCGGCAGCGTCCGCTTCCGCCGGCTGGGGAGGCAGGTGCGGGAACGGTGTGTCTGAGGTGTCGGCATACACCACACGGAAGTGCCGCTGCGGCTTGCCATCGCCGCTGGTGACGCTGGAGCCATTGCCTCCAAGCCTGCTGCGCAGTGCACGCCAGAGCCGGCGCCCCAGGGGCACATGTGCCAAGGCCGTGGCGGCGGCGGCGGCGGCAAGTGCCGCAGCGGTGCCTGCCACAGCCGCGCCCCCGCCTCCGCCTCCGCCCGGTGCACGCTAGCGGGCCCAGAGCAACACATGGCGGCAGTGCCAAAGGAGACGGTTCGGGGGTCAGCTATGGTCACGTGAGGTGGCAGGATTGCATGTTAGTTCTGATAAGCGGCGAGCACGGCGGTGGGCTCCGACGCCAGGGTTCCCACCTGCCCCCGCTCAGCCAGCGACGATTTGTTTCCCCCTAACGTCTAGAGTCATACCAATGCAAACTCAAGATTAATTTTCTGCTGTTGCACTTACCATTGGTGTCACAGGGCGGTCGCTCCTTGCGTCGGACTTCGCGCCGGAAGGGACTCTGCTCGCACTTGCTAACCGTCGCTTAAGCTGCATGTAACATTGATGATATCATCTTGAAATAATGCATTGCTGTAATTGAAGTGACCTGCAGCAGTGCGGTCCGATCATTGCATGGGTGCGCGAGCGGGGCGACGTGGACTGTACCAAATTGGCGATCCATGGGTGGAGTTGGGCATACTTTGTGCTTGACCACTTATTACAATGCAGACGACTTGCCCACTTGGGCGCCGTAGCGCGTTCAGCGCACAGCCCCGGGGTGTTTCCCGTAGCCTGCGCCTTACTGTTCGGGCAGCCGGTAGCACTTATGGAAACAACTTCCGTGTGACTACATTTGGCGAGTCGCACGGCAAGGGCGTTGGCTGTGTTATCGATGGCGTGCCGCCGCGGCTGGCTATTACAGAGGACGAAATCCAGCTCGAGCTGGATCGCCGGAAGCCTGGTCAAAGCATCATCACCACGCCGCGTAAGGAGGATGATATCGCGGAGATCCTGTCGGGCGTCGTCGACGGTGTGACGCTGGGGACACCCATCGCCATCGTTGTCCGCAACAAGGACCAGAAGTCTCAGGACTACAGCGAGATGACCGTCGCTTACCGCCCCAGCCATGCCGATGCCACATACGACTTCAAGTATGGGATACGCGCCGTGGCTGGTGGTGGCCGCAGCTCGGCCCGCGAGACCATCGGTCGCGTGGCAGCCGGTGCTGTTGCCAAGAAGCTCCTGAAGACGGTGGCTGACACCGAGGTGCGGCTGCATCACAGGAGGGGGGAGTGTCAGGGGCTACCAGAGTGCAAACTCGCACAAGCAGTGGGCGAGGCACCGCAGGGGTATTCCAGTACCCCCCAGCATCGAGCCCTACACCCTCAGCGCTCTGGCGCACCAAATTACCACCAGCTTTTACCACGTAGGAAGCGACAGAGATGCTACTGGTTGGCGTTTCGCAGCCGTGAAGTGGTGCTGAGGGCAAGGGAGTGCCCCCTGTGGGCAGGCTGCCCAGGCCAGCACCCTGGCCCGCCGGACATCGTACCAACCCGCCCCACGCTCCCCTGCTACTTCACGGCTGACATGGCTTCCTCGCCCGTTTCGCGCGTGACTCCCTGCTGCTGCTGCCGCACCCCAGATCCTGGCCTACGTGTCCAAGGTGCGGGACATTGAGTGCGATGTGGACAACTCGGCCTTCACCATGGCGGACGTGGAGTCCAACATCGTGCGCTGCCCGGACCAGGAGGCGGCAAAGAAGATGATCGACGGTAGGGGGCGGACGCGGACGCGAATCTGGGGCGGGGTGTTGGTTCGCACGGGCTGATGGTTGTTGGCAGAGCGGGCTGGAGGGGTAACAGCAGAGCGGCACAGTGGCAAACGGGAAAAATCTCGCTGGAGGGGAAGTGCCCAAAGCGCTGAGGCTCCTTCCTAGGCCCCTGTTGCGGCCAACGCAGCTTAAAAGCGTCTGTGAACGGCGATGCAGCAGCTCCCCTTAGGCCGCTGGAGGGTGTTTTTTTTGCGGCAGCAAGGCTCCCGCCTTTGGGGGCCGTGTGGGTCGGCGTGGGGGCTCCAAACCAGCCCCACTGGCGCCAGAGTCAACATGAAAGCAGCCATGCAGATGTCCTGATGGTGGCCAAACACGGGATCACACTGCCTGCCGGGCGGCCACGAGGGTCACTGACTTTGGCCTGCTCCCGCCCCCACTCGCCGCACCCCCCGCACCTGCCCCCATCAGCCATCAACGACGTGCGCACGCGCGGCGAGTCGTGCGGCGGCGAGGTGACATGCGTGGTGCGGCGCTGCCCCCGCGGCCTGGGCTCCCCCGTGTTCGACAAGCTGGAGGCGGAGCTGGCCAAGGCCATGCTGTCGCTGCCCGCAACCAAGGTGGGCTTGGTTACTGAGTAGAGCGTTACCGGGTAGCGTTTCGATCATGTTGTCGCTGCCAGCGACCAAGGCGGGGGTAGCTGCAGAACGGATGCCTTTGCTGGTCAGTGAGCATTCAGGATTGGTGGCTAGGGCCATGCTGTCGCTGGCCACGCCTCCGCAAGGCCGGGAAGGGGTGCACGACGGGCAGAGCAAGGATGACAATGTGGATACGGGTTCTTAAAGGGCAACCCGGCAACACCAGCCGGCTGGGTGCCATGCTGCCTCTTACACGCGTCCGGCATACTTGTTCGGGGTTAAGTGCAATACCGCCGTCAGGAGAGGGGAACGTAGGGGCAGGGGGTCTCGCGTGTTCCTGGGCCCGGTACGGAAGCGGGCGCCTCAGGGCACGGAGCCTTCGGACACCGTTACGCCCATGGGCAACTAGTGCTGGGGGCAAGACAACCGGCATATACATTGGAGCCTCCAACAAGAATGGTCGAGCCCCAGCTTACGTTCTAATGTGCGGGTTTTCCTAGCTACTCCCGCTGTGGCCAAGGTGTACGAGGCCTCATGTGGGGTCACGGCATGATAATTCCCCACCCGCCCTCATTACTATGGTGCAGAGCCTCTGCTACGCATGCACCCGCGCCTTGGCTGCTCCCTGCTCGTGTCCCTGCACACACGTCTGCCTGCGCTTTCTGCCCCGGTGTGCCTGCCTCCACCTTGCAGGGCTTCGAGATTGGCAGCGGCTTCCGCGGGGCGGCTATGGTGGGCTCTGAGCACAACGACGAGTTCTACATCGACGAGCAGGGCAGGGTGAGCTGGCATCGATAGCTGGTGGTGCCCCTGGCCTCCGTGTGGTATAGATATGCCAGTACGGGATTGCATGTGATGTAGGAAGGGCCCAAATTGTGGAGTGGACTGCAAGGAGTGACAGAACACGGCATGGCTCAGTGTGCTGACTGACAGTTATGAATGGGCGGGGCATTGTCCTGAGTATGACCTTGCTGTCTGGAGAGCAGAGTAGGACGGTCGGGGGCGGGGCACTGTCCTGAGTATTACCTTGCTGTCTGGAGAGCAAAGAAGGACGGTCGGGGGCGGGAATGGGGACACGTGTGGAGGCTGAGCGACGGCGGCGGGCTTTAGCAGGTTGGGGCATACGGACACGGAACCAGAGGGAGGGGCACAGTCGACCAGAGAGGGACAGTCCGGGCAGGGTCCCATACGTAGGGCAGGTGCCGATGAGGCAGACGAGCTCCAGGCCGCGCATAAGCAGCTGTGTGGTGGACAGGGCGGGCGGTTGCAACCGCCCAAGCACATGTTGGCTTCTGTCTGTCACTCTGAGGAGGCAATACAACCTCGACGACAAGATCATCACCAGTCCGTGGCTGCACACGTGTGGCAAGCTAAGCGATGGCTTGCGTGGGCATACTCGTTTTCCTGCACATAGGTATTGATGACTTGGTCAAAAGAATCCCGCATGCCTATCCAGGGTACCCATGGACACACGGTTGCTCGCCCATTTGGCGTTTAGGCCGTCTGCCACGAACAATAGCACGTGTTCTTGCTCCGTCCCCACCCCCAGGTCCGCACGCGCACCAACCGCAGCGGCGGTGTGCAGGGCGGTCTGTCCAACGGCGAGGACATTGTGATCCGCGTGGCCTTCAAGCCCACGTCGACCATCGGCATCAAGCAGAAGACGGTGACGCGCGAGGGCGTGGAGACGGAGCTGCGTGCTCGCGGGCGGCACGACCCCTGCGTGGTGCCGCGGTGAGCAAAGAAAAAGGAAGGGAGAGGGAGGCAGGGGATGGCCATGGGGAGTCGGCGAGGGTGCAGGGGCCAGGGCGGGCGGCACGGCCCGTACGTGGCGCCGCGGTGCGAGTTTTATGGCGCAGGGACCCGTTGAACACTTCAAGGGGGGACTGGTGGTACTGGGTACCTGGCACCGGTGACGCGCGAGGGCGTGGAGACGGAGCTGCGCGCGCGCGGGCGGCACGACCCCTGCGTGGTGCCGGGGTAAACGCAGGACAGGAGAGGGCAGACGAAGGGCAGGGGAACCAGCTGTGTGTGGCGGGGGGGAGAGGGGCGCGGGCGGTGAGAGCTGCAACACACTGGGGCCCCTGCAATGGTTGTGAAAGTGAGCAGGGAAGGGGGTCAAGGGAGCGGGTCAGGGGGCGCGCGGGCGGCATGTCCCGTGCGTGGTGCCGCGGTGAACGCGGAATGGGGAAGAGGGTTGGGGTTTGGAAGCGGAGGTGTGGCCCATGCACGGTGCCGTGTTGAGCGCACGGAGGACAGGGCAGTAGTGTTGGGAGGGCGCGCGGGCCATTAACGATGCCGCGGTGAGCAAGGGAAAATGAAGGGCAAGGGAGGCAACGGATTCCATAACGCTGGGACGCATGCACCCTAGGTGGGTGCTGGTTGTACTGGGCGCCAGCCGCCAGGGACGGGTGCGGGCATAGGAGCAAGTTGGGGGCGGCTCACGGGACGAGGCGGCACGATCGCGTGCGTGCCGTGGTGGCGAGGCTGGGGACAGGGGTGAAGGGAAGCCATGCATGCAAGGCGGGCGTGTTGGAGCGGAGGACCGACAATTTGGGAGTAGGGAAGAAACGGGCCGTTTGGGGAAGCGCGGGGGCTTTCCTGCGCCCACACCTCGCGTACCGCTCCCCTACCCGCCACAGGCCTGTGGCCATGGTCGGGGGAGTGGTTGCCCTGGTCCTGGTTGCTGCAGGACCTGTGTATTAACAGCTAACACACGCACATTGCTGCCCTGCTGCTCCTCGCAGCGCCGTGCCCATAGTGGAAAGCATGGCGGCGCCGGTGCTGACGCACCCCTTGTGTATTAGCACCTAACCTACACCTGCCTTCTTTCCCCCCGCAGCGCCGTGCCCATGGTGGAGAGCATGGTGGCGATGGTGCTGGCCGACCAGCTGCTGCAGCACTACGCGCAGTGCGAGCTGCTGCCCCGGGACGGTGCCGTGGGCGCTGACCCCACCGTGGCGAAGCAGTTTGCGCGCGCGTGAGGAGGAGCAGGACGCGGAGACCGGGACAGAGGATGGGAGCGGCGAGGGCGACACTGGGTGTGGGTGTGGGGTAGCGATGAGGCAAGGACTGCCAGCGGGGGGCCGTGTGGTGGGCCCTGTGTGGCGGTTGAGCGTGTACGGCGAGCAGGTCATAGTGGGCCAGGGGATGTGCGCGGATGGATGGGGAACCGTGCTTTTCCTTCCTGCGCCTTTGAGGCATGCTGATGCATAGAGCTCCCCAATGTGCAAGGGATGGGGTGAGACATGGGAGTTGGTGAAAGTTGGCGTTGAGGTGTGTGTGCGGCGGGCGTCGCCGGACACCGAACACGGAGTAAGTCACGTCGAGCTACTTTACTGGTGTGGTTGAGGTACCGTGTCCTGGTAGCGGGCTGCACGTACCACACCGTGGCAAGGTTCGCGCTGCAAATGAGTGCTGTGCATGCGCTTCGTTGTGCATTGACAAGGTCACGAATGGTCCATGGCTAGAGGGTGCTGTGTCCTGCGTGTCTGCTTGTGCCGAGTGCTTCCCGGCGGAGAGCACCCTGGCAATTTTCCAGAGTGCCTGAGGTTGCTCGCCGTGCAAGGCGTGGACATGCTCTGCATGTTGCTGTAAGCAAGCTGGGGCTGCCTGTGCTCCTTGAATTTCAGCTTGATGCGTGGTCACCGGTACCAGAGGAGACTCCCCTGACCGGTACCTTGCATCGCCTGCAGCTGCCGTTTACTAGTAGCCAGACTGCAGTTGCAACGTGAACACTCCCTCGCTCCGGCGGAAGAGGTCAGTGCCCTCAAGTGCAATCCTGTCGCCCGCGCGGGCGGGAGTTGGGTGCTCCGTCCTGCAATATCTGTGCAGTCAATGGCACGCATGCATCCGCACTCTTAATGTGAGCCAGCATGCCGTATATGTGTCCCTTTTATTGCATGTTGCCCTGCGGAAACGGGTTCGGAATTGTGCAGGATAGGTATCGACGCAACATTTCCACCGCCTCAGTGCTTCTAAAATAGTCATCACGGCTGGCTAATGAGTGAGTGTACGCTCAAGGCACGTGCATGATCCTAGCGCGTATGACAGGTAGGGATGGGCGTCATGGGAGGTGTACGCTGTACAGGCTATGCCCAACAGCACACTGGCACGAACGCCACAGACATGTCGCAGCGCTGCCGCAGCGACGAGTCATGATAGGAACTCAGTTGTCCTGCGATGTGACCCGCAGCCTTCCCCCAGCCCCACAGCAGCGCAGGGCCCATCACCTGATCCTCCGGGCCACTACCTTAACCCCTAGGCCCAAGGCGCATCGGCCCAAGGCCCGTCCCTGTCTCCCTGATGCCCCGGCCCATCACCTGATGCCCCGGCCCATCACCTGATGCCCCGGGCCATCAGGGAACCCAGCGGTGCCCAGCTACAGAAACCCTCATTCTGTAACCCTCATTCTGTGACCCGGCCTACCGGCTCAGCTTCCCTACACGTACCCAGCTACTGCTGCCCCTGCCTCTGTCCCAACCGTTGCCCCGGACCATGCCAGTTCGTTTTTTTTCTGTGGAAAGGTTTACAGGGAAAGAGACGGGAGAGGACAGACCTCAAAGCCCGACCGGCACAGGCAAGCACCAACACCACCAACCGTT
>QAXN01002866.1:0-10211 GCA_004335795.1 Chlamydomonas sp. 3222 | reverse complement strand
GCGTCGTCGGGGCAGGTGCGCTTGGGGGTGCGGGCATCCAGGGCGGGGCGGGGCGGGGTGCGGCGGGGGGCGGCGGGGGACTGGGGTTGCAGGCATACATCTCGGGGGCACGCGAGTGCTTTGGCCCGAGGACAAGGAAGATGGTGGCGGCATTGGGCGGGGAGTGTGCATCTGTGTGCCATGCGTGCAAGAAACTGTAGAGTGCGCCTTGCGCATGTGTTGCACGTGTTTGCCCACGTCCGTGCGCAAGGCATTGTCTTGAGCATCGGCGCCCGTCATGCATACCGCATGGCACTCGGACGCTGTCCCCGGAACCGCACGTTTACGTAATTCGACATGCGCAGGATTTTACGTAACACACGTGTAGTACGGTACACGCACTTTGCACCAACTCGCTGCATGGCACGCGCGTGTCGTTGGGATAACGAAACGACGGTACTGCATTTGCTATATGGCCTGGTGGGGCCCATGTCGCAGGTACTGTGCTCGCAAGAGGCGTGGGAAGCGGTGCAGGACTCCCTTGCCAAGATGGCGCAGCAGCTGGAGGAGGAGGAGGAGCACAAGCAGCAAGAAGCGGATAAGGCAGTCCTTGCGGGCACAGGTGCAGGCGGCAGCGGCAGGGGTGGCGTACAGCAAAGTGGCAGTGCCGCCGGTGGCGGGGGCATCAGCCGCAGGGCGAGTGCAAAGGCAGCGGCGCTGACGCCGACGCGAAGCGGAATGCTGCGGGCTCTGCGCATTGTGGGGTCCCAGCAGTTGCGGAGGGCGGTTACGGGGCTGAACCTGAGCAGTGGCGGCGGCGGCAGCGGTGGCGCCACCGCAGGAGCCGGGCTGCCTTTGTCGCTGCTGCCGCCCCCGTCGTCTGTCCCGGTCTTCGTCAGGGCGGCAGGCGCGAGGCCTCGACCTGCCGGCTTCCACCGAAGCATGAGTGTAAGCAATATGACAGCGACGGTGGCGGCGGTCGCGGCGCCGGTCGCCGCCCTGGGGCGGCGCGTGTGGTCCTTCACCTTTGCCAACTACGATGCAAGCGGAAGGGACGCCGCCGCCGCCGGCGATGGCACCTGCAGCAGCGGTGCCGACATGCCTACGTCACTGCGTGTACGCGGCGCTCCGGCCAACGGCGCGCATCACGCCGCCTTGAATGCAGTCGCCGCCGCCGCCGCCGCCACCGTTGTTGCCGGCGAGTCCGCCGGCGGGCGCTTCCGCGAAGGCAGGCTCACGCGTCCTGCCTCGCCGCTCGGCACAACCGCCGCCTCTGCCGCCCTGCACCCAGGGGCAACCCCCGCCGATCACTCCGGGCCCATGCCCTCCCTCTCCCTAGGCATCCAAGGCCCACCCAACCCACGCCATGAAGACTCCCTGCCCTTCTGCGCTCAACCGCTAGCCCTGCCCTCCCGTGCAAACCTCCCGCCGTCGCTCACCCTCCTCCCCGACCCTGGCCGTGCCTTCCGCGACTCCATCGCGCAAGAAAGCGTTATGCTGCAGGCACCTGCAGCCCTCCCTCACTTCTCCTCCTCCTCCTCCTCCAGTTGCCTCGACCTCCAGGATGAGGCCCCCACGCACGAATGGCAGGCGTTGTGCACTCTAGTGGGCCCCAAGCTGGAGCTGCCACGCGGTATGCGGCTGCACGCGAAGCTGCTGGGAAGCTACAGCCTCAAGGGCGTACGGGAGGAGATGAAGCTGTACGAGGTGGTGTGGGTTGCGGAGGTGCGGGTGGCGGCGCTGGGAGGCCCCGCGGGCACTGAGGATGGCACCGTTAGGGGCGGTATCACCCGGGCCAACACAGCTCGCAGCCGCAGCCTTGGTGGTGGTGGCGGCGCTGTGGGAGTTTCGGTGCTGAAGACATATGTGGAGAAAGGCGGGATGGGGCTGCCCCCGGACGCCAGTGGTGGCATGCGTGTGGCGACGGCGGTGGCGGCGGTGGCGGCGGTGGTGGCGGCGAGCACGAGGCAGGAAGGACCGCATTACAGCGCCGACGGCATGGCCTGTGTGTAGCGGATGCGGTACGGGATGGGGATATCTAGGATACAAAATGTCAGTCACCACCATACATGGGAAGAGCAAGACTGTCTGAGGCGATGGTGCTGACCAGGCGGCTGGAAGCTCCGCCCGCACGTGGACGGCGCCGGATGCTCCTGTGTTGGCGGTTGAGATGGAGGTGGAGGCGGAGGCGGAGGGGGATCCGTCGGCGGAAGTGCCGCCCCTGCGGGCCTCGGCTGGCTTCCGTATATATCAAGCCCTGCCTTCGTGTGCGTCGGTCCAGGCGCTGGGAGAGCTGCTGCAGCGCCGGATGTCGGCGTGGCGAGGACAGCAACAGCAGCAGAGGCTGCGGTAAGATGACAGCAGGGCAGGAAGGGCGTGCGGAGGCGCGGTGTCCTGGGTCGGTTGCAGGTAGGGATGCAACCGCAGAGCGGGCAAGCAACAGACGTGGGCGGTGTCGGCCGGCAGAGAGCGGAACGAGGTGACTTGGGGGACACAGCAGGGGAGGAGCGGGAGCATGCTGGCTGCTGCTAGGCTCCATCCACGCTGCGGGGCGTGGTGGAAGGCTTCATGTGTCGAGCAGCCAGCGGGCACGCGGCAGAAGGAACGAGCTTTGGTATGGAACCTTGGTTAACATGTGCGGATGCGCACGCAATAATGTGATTGGGAGATGATTGATTCAGGACGAATGCAGTGGCCGTAAGCCTTCGACTTCGGCACAAGATTGGGGGCTGAGTATGCCGTGCAGGCATGTAACGAAATAAAGGGTCCAGCTTTGGATGAGGAACAGGCAGGCTGTTGGGTGCTTCAAGGTGTACTGTAGGCTGTGAATTGCATGATATGGAACGAGCATGATGCACGGGTTAGGCTGAGATGAGGTGAGGTGAGGCGAAGCGTTGTGCGGTTGGCACGCTGTGCTGCAGAGGGTGGGGCTTGGGTGTCGGTATTACACCCCTTGTGTTCATGCAGTTCCAGTGTATGTATGGATTTACAGTTTTGGCCCCCTTCCAGGGCGCAGCCTCGTCCCATAACGGGGCAGGGCTGGCTCCGGCAATCAGGGACACGGGGTTTCCCAGTTCCAGTGCTTTGGTTCCGCAGCGGAAGCCGCAGAATAATTCCCGACATTACAGAATTTCCCTCATTTGCAGGAATAATGTGTATTTTGTTTTTCCACCCATTCATTCCTGATCTTGTTTCTTGGGAAGCTCGAAGGCGCACTGATGGAGGAGCGTCCTTGTCTGGGAAGTGTGGACTGAAGTGGACTTGGTGGGAAATTCCTGGGGTAAATAAAACTTCAGGCTGGCTCAGGGCACGGCAATCCTAATCTTGGGACTGCAAAGGCGATGAAGTGAATGGGTATGGACAGGACACCGCCGTCCTGCATAACATCCAAGGGGGAGGACCTTCGACATGCGTTGTACGGCGCAGAGGCCCCGCATGCGTTGCACCAGGGGCGGCTGCGTTGCACGTGTACGCTTGTGCAAAGCTCTTGCAAGCCAAGTTGTAACACCAGAATTCATAAGAGCATCAGAGCATGCCCTATATGTGCTTTGCATGTCTCCTCTTGCAGTATGACGCACTCCCCTCGCCTGCGCATGCCCTTCCAGCAATTAGCATACGGTAGATATCAGGACATGAGGCACTGAACAATGAGCAGCTGCTGCTGCAACACCCAGGCTGGATTTCAGAGCGAGGGGCTGAGGGCTGGCCGACCTTGCCCTCTCCCCTGCCCCATGCAGGTGTTACTGGCATGTCCACGGGCATGACGTCAGACGGGCAGAAGATGCAGTAATTGAGATGTATATGACTGCGCACAATTCGTCTGCAGAAGCAAAGATGCGCGCTTGAAGCTGTAGGTTCTGGGCATGTCGCGCAAAACAAGCAGCCAACAATTGGGCTGTTCCCGCATCAAGCAGTCATCCGAACGAAGATAACACTTTTGTAACACGACTACAACTTACAACAGTATGAAACCTTAGGGCTGGTGGCGTGGGCGCGGTAGCGTCCATCAGCGGGCATGCCCGGCCCAACCCGCGTTTAGGACCTGTCGCCCCAGCAGCAAACCTCAGCTCAGAGGAGAAGCGCAAACAATCGGTAAGGCGCCCAAGTCCGCGTCGACTGGCCTTGCTGCCGGAGCTCGAACCCTTGACCGTCAGCCTTTAGTGGCCACGGCATGCAGGTCCAGGCGGTGTGGCGGGGCTTCTTCAACCGTTGGGAGGGGCCTGCAGCAGAGACCATCCAGAGATGGTGGCGGGGTCATGTTGCTCATCGCTACGTGCGGGCGCTCAGGGAGGGTCGGCTGCTGAGGTAGGTGCAGGGGAGTCCCCATGTGGTTGTGCTCTTTGTGCAGCGCTCCCTACGAGCCCCACACTTAACACGCAAGTCGCTCTCCTGCACGGTGTGTAGCATCATTGTAGGGTGGCCCATTTTGAACCAGCATCTTTAACTTCTGCACGGTGTGCCGTACGGGTCCAGGCCAGTGCACTGGGAGAGGCTGTGCGGCCATCAGGGACCCCGGCAGCTGGCCGCAGAGCGGCACTCTCATGTCATTCTTTGCATTTGACATTAACTGAAAGTGCCAGCTGCTACGGTATCTGTCCCATCCAGGAGCGGCCCTTTACAGAATGTCCGCGAGACCGCTGGCGTGGTCATCCAGCGGCACTGGCGGGGCCACGCGGCACGGCAGCTGGCGGCGGATCACCGCAAGGCCGTGTTGGACATACAGCGCTGGTGGAAGGTGGGACGGACGGAAGCTGCACGACGCTGTTCTTCCAGGGGATGTACAAGTTTGTGTCTCAATGGAGCTGGTACAGTGGCAAGTGGCAACTGAATGGGTTCGCTTATGTACGGTAGTACTGCACAATCTCGATATACTGGCATGTAGGCCAGCACCCCGTGTGCATCCCTGCGGCAGCACCCCGGGAATGAAACCTGCACAGTTCTGTTGCACCACCGCAGGGCTACCGTGCGCGCAAGGACTGGCCCCGGCTGCGGCTGCGCTGGCGGGCGCTCAACTACTACGCAACCGACATCCAGCGATGGGTCAGGTGTGTTGCCCTGTGTCCTGCTGCATCAGCTGACCGCCGCATCATGTTCGTGGCGTGCGGCACCTCCTTCCACGCCTGCCTGGCGGCGCGGCAGACGCTGGAGGAGATGTGCGAGGTGCCTGTGGCGCTGGAGCTGGCGTCGGACTTCCTGGACAGGAGGTGCCCAATCTTCAGGTGCGCACGGGCTGAGTATGAGGTTTGATGCATGCAGCGGCTGCGGTGCGGGCATGGGATGGGAATGCAAAATCCCTGACAAGCAGACAAGTAGACAAGTGTCACTCACTGCCATTTCCAGGAGGAAAAAGACTTTCCGAGGCGATGGTGCTAGGTAGGTTCGACGACACATGCATGTAATTGTCGCTGTCTAGCAAGCTGGCCCCTACCAGCAGGATGACAACCACCAAAGTCAACTTTTTTCTTTCAACCCTCTGGCGCCCACTGCCACGTGTCTACGTGTCCAGGGACGACACATGCGTGTTCGTGTCGCAGTCTGGGGAGACGGCGGACACGCTGCGGGCGCTGGAGTACGTCAAGGCGCGGGGGGCGCTGTGCCTGGGCATCAACAACACGGTAGGGATTAGTGGGAGACGTGCTGCAACACAGCTAGGGGGATGAGGGGTGCCTGGGCATCACCAAAACGGTACGGGGCAGGGGGAGGGGAGGTTGGCGGGAGGGGACGTGTGCTGTGTGTCGGCATCACCGGCACGGTGGGGGAGGGAGATGGATGGGGGTCCTGTGGTTTGGCTCCATCAGTACAGCTAGGGTGAGGGGAGAAGGGGTTAGGCGGTCGGAAGGCAGACGAGGAGGCGGGTTGGATGCACGCAGGTGTCAGATCCGAGAGGGTGTGCGTCAGAAGAACGCGCTTGGACTCGTGGACCCGTGGGTGAAGGTTTCATGGCGCGCTGCCGTACCCCACGTGGCTTCGCTGCCCAGAACAGCTGCCGGCGACGTCCGCCATCTGTGCACGTCTTGCACACATTGTACCAGCCCACCGTGTACTCACACCCGGACTGACACGTGTCAATGAGACATGCGTCACTCATTGCGTAGGTGGGGTCGGCCACCTCCCGCGGCGTGCACCTCAACGCCGGCTGCACCCACTGCCCTTCCTTACCTACATACCTCAAAAGCATGCGTCCGTTGCTGTGCCCCTGTGTGTAGGTGGGGTCTGCCATCTCCCGCCAGACCTCCTGCGGCATGCACCTGAATGCGGGCTACGAGATCGGCCTGGCGTGCACCAAGGCCTACACCAGCCAGATCCTGGCCGTCACCATGATGGCCCTGCAGCTGGCGGAGGACTCGATCGCCAAGCGGGAGCGGAGAGACACCGTCATCGACGAGCTGGGTGCGTGCTGAGTGAGCACACCGATACTGTTCGTGCAGCTATCATATTGACGGATAAGTTGTTGTTTGAGTCCGGACCGAAGTCCGAATCTGTTACTGAATCTATTGTGGGAACATGGTATGACGGGTGCAGCACGGGAACCATGCGTGAGCTGGCGGAACGCCTTTCCATGCCACCCGCAGTAATACACACGCACCACGCTCATGCTGGACGGGGCCATGCGGGAGCTGGCGGAGCGGCTGCGCGACTCGCACAGCCTGCTGTTCTTCGGGCGAGGGTACAACTACGCCACGGCTGTGGAGGCGGCGCTGAAGGTGGGTGGGGTAGCCACTGGAGGGATGGGGGTAAGCGCGGATGTTGACGGCCTTTGATGAGCGGGGTTAGCGGGGGTGGGGACCACACCGGAAGTGCAGTATCAAGTTTCAACAGGGGTGGATTTCTCTTGCCGCAGCAACGGTACGTGGCAGACTCTGCTCAGCCTCGTGTCAGCCTCGTTCCATTGCCCTCGCATGGAGATCTCCCTCGCATGGAGATCTCCCTAGCCCTTTTACCTTATCCCAGCTGGCCGCCCTGTTATCCCCGCTCAGGTCAAGGAGGTGGCGCTGATCCACTCTGAGGGCATCCTGGCGGGAGAGATGAAGCACGGCCCCCTGGTGCTAGTGGACGAGCACATGCCCATCGTGGTCATTGCAACACGGTGAGGGAACACTACGTTGTGTGTCTTACGGTGGAAGTGCTAAGGAACGCGTTGGGGCGCGGTGTGGCGTAGTGTGGTTTGGCGCTGGTGGATGAGCACATCCCCATCGTGGTCATCGCCACGCGGTGAGCGGACACGGGATTATAATAGTGTTATGTGCGAATGGTATCCTAGCCTGGACACACGTCGGGGACGTAAAGAGGCGTGGTGTGCTGCTGGTGGACGAGCACGTGTGCCTCATCGTCAGGGGATGACTGAAAACATCAACAGCGGACAATAGACAGCTGCAGCATGATTTCCCTTTCCACACCCAAGCCGGCTTAATGATAATATGTCGCGTGACCTCGCGTGCAACGAGGAGGTGAAGAGCGCCATCCAGCAGCTGCTGGGCCCTGACACCCGCGCAACGCTAATACACGGCCCGCTCACACACACAACCCCACGCGCAGGGACGGCATGTACAAGAAGATGGAGAGCATCATCCAGCAGCTGCTGGCCCGCAGCGCGCAGCTGTACATCCTGTGCAACGAGGGGGACGACAACATGCGGCAGTACGAGGCCAAGGGCTGCAAGCTCATACAGGTGGGTACTTGTGGGGTTGTTGAGGGCAGTGTCAGGGCTCAGGTTAAGACGGGCCCCCTCATGTGTAAAAGGCAGTTCAAGGACAAGGGCTGCGAGCTCATGCAGGTGGGTTACCGTATGGGAGGGGAGTGGAGGGGAGCGAGTCGGCGAGGGACTTCGGGTGGGTTACCCTTTCCTCCCAAGCCCCGAGGCGGATGACTGCCTGCGCCAACATGCGTGCCTTCCTGTGGGAACGTGGACTGCCTGCCGCCTCGTGCCCTGGACGCTTCCGGCAACACTGGTACGGCCGTGCTGGTTTCTTTCGGTGCCCCCCTCGTACCCGCAACCCCCGTTCTTGTTTTTCCCCCGCCAGGTCCCCAAGACGATGGACTGCCTGCAGCCGGTTATACACATCACGCCAGCATCATCAGCTCATAGCTGTGACAGGCTTCGATGGCAATTGTGTTTTCGTTACCCCTCTGACCCGTGCTTGTGTCCCCCCTGCCAGGTCCCCGAGACCGTGGGCTGCCTGCAGCCGGTCCTCAACAACGTCTTGCAAATACAATCAGCACAGCTACGGTAGAGCTGTTACTTAAGTGACCCCGCAACCCCTTTCTCTGTGTTTTCCCTCTAGGTCCCCGAGACGGTGGACTGCCTGCAGCCTGTGATCAACATCGTGCCGCTGCAGCTGCTGTCGTACCACCTGACCGTGCTGCGGGGGCACAACGTGGACCAGCCGCGCAACCTGGCCAAGAGCGTCACCGTCAGCGAGGAGCACTGAGGGGCAGGCGGGGCCGCCTCAGGAGCAGCTGGCGTGGACCACTGAGGGTGGGAACAGGCGGTGCGTTACGGCCAGCGAGGAGCACTGAGGGGCAGGCAGGGCTGCCTCAGGAGCAGCTGGCGTGGACCGCTGAAAGTGGGAACAGGCGATGTGTTGCCGTCAGCGAGGAGCAATGAGGGGCGGGGGCGTGGCGGGACCAGGGGCGCTGCGGGGCAGCTGGCAGCTGGCATGGACCAGCTGCGCAACCTGGCCGAGCGCGTCACAGTCAGCGAGGAGCACTGAGGGCCACGGGCATTGAGGCGCAGCCTACATGAGTGTTGGGGGCCCTCAGGGCACATGGAGAGGTGTACTGGTGGTTGAGAGTCTGGGGCCACAGTCAGCGGGGAGCAACCAGCGACCCGCTCGCCAGGGGCGCTGGGGGGTTTGGGGCATGGGTATTGCTATGTGGGCCAGGCACTGGAAATATTGGGGGCATTCAGTTTGGGGCCAGGAGATTTATGGTAGCGAACAGCACTTTCAAGCGTAGGGAGAGGTGTACGACTGCTCGGGGGCAACTGGAGGGGTGTTGCGGGGCGTGGTCCTAGTGCGATTCTGGCCAAGGAGGAAGGATATTAAGCCCTTGGGTTTGGGCGCCAACAGCGCAACGGGTCGGCGGTGCGCATCAGTGTTGAGTGAGTGAGTGAGCCCGGGTCGTGTCGGCGCCCGCCTGGTCAAGGTCGACCAACTCGGCGCTAACTCGGCAACCACACGGCAGGTCTCTCATGCGCCATGGCGACGGTGAAAGGGTTAGACTCGCGGTAACTGTCGGCGTGAATAACTCAAGGCGTTTCCATAAGGCAGGGCTTGCAGGCGCAGACCACCTGGAGTTAGTGTGCAGTGTTACGGTAATGGCTGGTGAGTGATGACCAGGGGAGCTCCCCTAGTGATGGCAGCTTGGCTTGCGTGCTGCGCGTAACCTGGGGACACGACATAACACCTACGACGTATACTTCTGGTGGTTCTTTAGTTACATCTTTGTCGCGTACTTGACATTTGCGCCGGGCCGCAAAGGCAGCTGTACAAAATTTGTACGTCGAAATATGTCGCAACAGCAGCCCGTGGCGGGACAAAACGAAACCGAAGGGCCGAAACCAAAGGTTGCTTATGAAACTCCTTCAGCAGCCCTTGTGCCACTATTACGTAGTAAAATGCTAACGTTGACGTTTAACATTCTTAACCTTTGCTCGAAGATTGAGCTAACTCAAGCACAAAGGCCACCCCGCATTCCAGGAAACAACGCTGGCACCTGGCAGGAGATGACACATTAATGGAGGAAAGATAAGCCATGCTCCTGGGGTGGACAGGCTGGGTTTGCTGGTGCTCGCTGGCATGACGCCGTTTGAACATGTCAGCACAAGAGGAAGAGCACAACTACAACTTGCCGTTGCTGTTCTGCTTTTTACTGGCGTGGGCGCGGTACATCCCGTGCGCAATGAGCGCGAACTGCACGCTGCGCTGTGGAACCTGGACGTTGCCGTAATCGAATTGGAAGCCGACATTAAACTACGAAACACCTCTCTATGGAGCGCGCCGGTTCAACCAACCGAACACACATTCAGGAGCAATCTAGTCATACGGAGCTCTCAGCACTTGCGGGCAACGGCTGTCCTGCCGGCTTTGGGCGCTGGACATGTGTCGCAGCAGCAAACCGTCGTGGCCGCAGCCAACGACGTCCCTCGGGGCTTAGCCCAGCTGGACATGGGCCTTCTGCAGGGCTGGCTGCAGCTCAAGCCCAACACTTCACTGGTCCTGGAAGGCCTGCTC
>QAXN01002863.1:0-10224 GCA_004335795.1 Chlamydomonas sp. 3222 | reverse complement strand
CACAGAGCTGGGGAGCGGGGGGAGGGGCCAGGGTAGTTGCGGTTGGTTCGTGTTTGTGCGGACACACGTGCCACGCTGCAGGTAGGTTTTTTGGGGTGCGTGTGGCTTGTGTGGGATGTGGCGTATGTCGCAGAATGGGGACGTACGTTAGCGAGCGAGTGAGGAGGGTGAAGCAGGAGCGGGGCCAAGAGCACAGGCCTTGGTGCTATTGAACTGACAGGGTACCGTTGCCGTTTCGATTGCCTTGAGGGGCACATGCTTGGACATGCTGGGGGTTGGGGCTGTGCAACTAGAGGGATATGAGAGCGGCATAAGGTGTATGGGCAGGTATCGCCTCGTGTATGGGCATGTTGGGGCTCAGCTGGGCTTTTCAGTGCAGGAGGGGGCGGAAGATGGGGCGGCGTAATGTACGGTGTCATGTACGGTGCTGATGACAACAACCAGTAGGGTCGCAAACAACCCGGTCGCAACAAACACTCCCGCCTCCCTGCAGCTCCCTCCTCCTCTAACCCACACCCTGCCCTTCCCTGCTCCCCCTGCCCTCCCGCCTGCACAACACCACGCCGGTTGTCACTCACTGCCAGGGGCCACGGCGATACCAGCAATACCTGTGTGGTAAACAAGGAGAAGTCGGGAGGTGCGAGTGATTACTGTGTGTGGACAGCAGCTAGATAGGATGGGCGGCATACCATATTGGTACAGTAGCAGTACCAGGGGTGGGCTTCGCAAGTCTGTCACCGGCACTCGACTGGCTGGCCCGCCTCACTGCGTCTGACTGGGTGCGGCCCCATATGATGCAGGAAGTAAGAGGACTGCGCACGCCACTCCCCTCCCTCCCCTTGCCGCCCTTGCGGGGGCTCCTGCTGTATGTTATGCTGCGACTGCTATACATCAACACTGCTATGGCTCCGAATCATGACCGCTGTTTGGCCCTCTGCCGGTGGGCTAGGGACGAGTTGTGTTGCGGAATCGTGTCAGCCGGTGTGCGCAGCTAGCGGCACGCACACGCACGTACCATTAAGCAACTTCAGAACCGTACACGGTACAGCACACCGGACATCAAACGTCCGGCATAGCATCGTGGCAAACTCACTGGACTGCAGCAGCTTCCTGTTGGTGTTGGCCTTGGCAGCAGCAGCGTGTGCCGTCACCGCCATGGCGCCCAGCAGGCAGCCCAACAGCAGCAGGAGGGTCAGCAACGGGGTGCGGAGGCCCTTGCGGGTGGAGACGACCGAAGCGGACGCCATGTTGGAGAGGAGCTTCGATGTTACCGTAGATAGTCTTCTGGGAAGAGGTTTTTGTGAAGGAAAGGGCAAGGAGAAAGGGGTCAAGGGACGGTGCGTAGCGTTGGCCGACGCATGCGTGCAGAATGAAACGTGCCGGCGTGAACATGTGCAGGGCAGTCGCGCGCTATCTCCGACATCACCATCAAGGCATACGCAAGGTTCCTGCGACACATATATACAGGACGTTGACTATGCGCAGCAAGCTCTCGCAGCACACTTCGCGTGAGCGGGGCTTCCGTTCTTAACTTGGGCTTCAGTAGTACTGTGCCCGCGTCTCCGCTGTGGGACTGACAGCGAGTATTGGTGTCGAATAATAGCGCTGTTATTGCAGTTCTTAACAGTTCGACAATAGGGTAGCAAAGCTGCGCGAAGTTTCTGCAGCTCCCGCTGCGCTCTTTATACCCCGGCCCCGCAACGGGGCAAGGTTAATCTTGGCGGGCGGGCCGTCGGGCGCAGGTCCCACAAGATTTCTACGTTTGCATGACCGACCCATGGGCCCATGAGCCATGCATGCGCTGTGTGGCGAGGGTAGCCCTTCTCCAGCTTGCAACCGTCAGCTGGTTGTTCCACAGCGTGCCGCACTTACCGCGCTGTGGGCCCTTGCAGACCCACGGGTCGGTCCGCAAGTAGCCGCTTGGCCTGCAATGCACAGATGAGCTCAAGCCAGGATCTTGTGACACAGGAACGTTTGCGGCCCTTTGACAATCGTGATTTACCGACAATCGTAACAACGACACCAAGAACACCCCTGGTGGGTGGGGCTAGGCCCATCTTCCCATGCAGCACGATGCCACACCCTGGCAGCCGCAGCGCCTCTGCACAATGCCGCAACTCTACGGAAATCCTAATTGACGCTGCCTCCGCCGTTCCCTGCCCACCTGCACGTGCGCCAGGCGCTCCTGCAGGCTCATGCCCTTCCTGCTCCGCGGTGTGGGCGACTGCACGGGGCTCATGGCCTCCCGGGCGCTGCGCCCCTGCCCCTGCTCCGCAGGCACGTACTCCTGGCACTGGAGTGGGTGCTGCGGGATGCTGAGGCGGGGTACCAGGCTGCCATGGTGGCGTTCGGCGGTGGCGGGCGTGCTGAAGGGCACGGACGGGCCCTGAAAGGGCCGCGAGAAGGCAGGGTGCGGTGTGTTATCGCGTATGCGACAAGAGAGCTGGTGAGTAAAAAAGGTGCCTGTCATCACATCGCAATATGCAGCAGGGTTGCGGCAATCGTGTAGGTGTCCAGTTGGTTTGTACCGCGGCACTGCCAGCAAGTCCTCCGTGGAAATCTAGCTCCTGCTGTGCCGGTCAATGATTTCAAGGCTCCCCACCACCTCACCTCCGCGATGGCCCCGCTGAACCACCTGGCGAACACGCTGCCCTCGCGCAGGTGCAGCGGCACCGGGTAGCCCTCGGCCGGGTTGCCCTCGATCGGGTTGGCTTCAGCCGGGAAGCCGCCTATCCAGTAGCCACCCGAGAGGCGCCGGCCGCCCTGTCAGGGCACGGCGCAGAGTCCAGCTTACGCTACGTGTTCACGTGTCTATCCAGTGCTATTGCTCATAGAAAGGCGTCTGCTACTGATAAGTCCTTAGCGGTATGTGTGCACGCAGCTGCAGGTGTGCTTAATGTGCTTCACATGCCTTGCCCACCGTACCTAAATGACACGAGGCAACCCACACCCTTCCGCAGCCGCAGCCGCAACAGCACAGAGCACACTTGCAACAGCCACCAAACCAGCCAGCCAGACCCCCGACATCCCCCTCCTACCCCCCATCCTCAACACCACGCACGCCGTTTCCGCTACAACGCGGGTGCTTCCCACGCCAGCTCCCGCACGCCCCACAAGCCCAGTCCCCACAGCCGCCCACCGAGGGAGTTGAACCCCCGCGCACACCACTCAAGGGATGGCTTTGACCACCGCGGGCATGGACTTGGAAGCTCACAAACGCCTCAACTGGAACCCCCAAGCTCCAACTGCGTCCCCTGTGTACGCTGCCGACCCCGATGGGGACCATACGCCAACACGCCGCTGGCCCCTGCACCCACCGCCCAGCGCCCGGCCCGACCCCTCCCCTCCCCGCACCCCACCCCTCACCTGCCTACCCCCTTTCGGGCTGCTCCGTGTGGGCACAGGTGGCCGTTGCCCTCTTCGTTGGACCCGCCGCGTGCACCTCAGCACCAATGACTTGGGCCCCTCACCCACAGCCCCTCAGGGGCCTCCCCCACACCCACCTGCCGTATCGCCCCCCCTGCGTGCACCTGCCACCCCAGCCCCTCCTCCCCATGCTGCTGCAGCAGCCGCCAGCAGACCTCCGTGAGGGAGCAGCGCCACACATGTACACACGGTGGCGAAGGACCGGGGGCAGCCGGTGTGGGTGTAGCCCGGTCCCCAGCCACCGCCGCCTTCCCTCTCCCTGCCCCTCTCTCGCGGTTCCTCTTAGTGTGGCCATTGCTGCCATTGCTGTATGCCGTACCCTCCACGTGGTGCATGACGAGTGCGGGCTGCACAGCACCGGTATTGCATCGTTGCACTGCCGTACGCTGCCGTACAGGGGCTGCTGCTGTTGCTACGGTGGCGGCCGCAATGGTGGCTGCGGCAGCGACGATGCCTGCACTGGCCGCCCCCTACCACCCGTCTCCACCTCAGCCGCTACTGCACCACTTGCAGCTGTTGTCGTGGTGTTGATGCAAATGGCGGTACGTCTGACGTGCTGCCATGCTGCTGCCACACCTCCAACACCTCCTACACCTCCTGCAGCTGCTCCTCGGCTCCTCGGCTCATAACCGACCGCCACAGACCCTTCCTCCCTTCCGCCGACGTCGCCACCTGCACCACCTGCCGCACCCGGCCCTGACCCTCCGGTGTGACTAGCACTCGGCCCAGCACCACCAACGCCGCCACCGCTTGGCGCATGAGCTCCCGCAGAGAGGTCCCCGGCTGCGCCGTTGCGGCCAGCGCTGCGGGCGGATGCTGGTGTTATGCGGTGGTGTTTCTGCGTGTGTCAGCGGTGGCGTCAAGACGCAGCGGCAGGGGCTGGCTGGCTGGGCCCATGCGGTGGTGTCAGCGGTGGTGCAAGCGGTAGCGGCAGAGGCAAGGGCTGACCGCCTGCCACGTGTCGACAGCGTAGGGCCCGTTGGGCCCTGTCTAGTCCTGCAAGTGTACACGGAAGGGGGGAGGGTATGAGATGCAAGGCTAGGAAGCCGTACTTGATGTCTTTTCCCGTGAGGACTGGCAGCGATGTGCGCTTTCGCTGAAGCAAAGTGGCAAGGCAAGCCGGTCGTGCTGCCCTGCTTTGCAGCACGACCAAGTATCTTGAGATGCGTGCCCCACGGGGTGCGAACCACATGGGTGTACACATGTGCCTCCCACCAGCTTCCGCACCCCCACGCAGTCTCCACAGGCGTCCGGCACGGCAGGCCAAGGCCGCAACCCTTGACCCAGCGAATGTCCGCCTGGCCCCAAGCCGCTCACGCCTCCCCTGGGTGCCCACCTTGTGCTTTGCAGCTCCTTGCGAGTCCCGTTGGCAACATAGAAAAGCGCGTCGCAACTGCAGAAAATTAGGCGATCTCGCGCGGCTACGTGTGCCAAGTACAATGGCAACAATCGCGCTAGCTTTAATATCTGTTTTATTCTTGTATGCAGCCCTGGCACGTTTAAGATCGTTGTTGTCCCGCTTGTCCTTGTTGTAACATACAGGTAACATACGGCCTGTCCGTGGGAGCCAGACGTTCTCCAGCCCAATGCCCTTTGCTTACATTATCCTAGTAGACCTTCCAGATAAACAGTGCACTGGGCTGCCGGTGAGGGCCCAATTGACGCTGTTTTTGTGTGGAACGTACGTGCACATGGGCAAGAATGATCCCAGGTGTAGTGTGTTGGGAGGTGTGGCAGAGTGAGGTATAGAGGAGCTTGCTATAACGCTTGGCAGGTGATGTTCAGCCCTGGTGATGTTCAGCCCTGGGGTGATGGTCAGCCCTGGTCAGCCCGACAGCTCCAGTCCGCGACGATTCCCCCTGACCAGCGTAACCTCGGCAACAGCATTCGGTCTAGTGTTATGAATTTCGTAACCAAGGCTACGTCAAACGGCAGAGCGTGACGTGGCGCCACCTGTGCAAGCATGTCCGCCTAAACATGTGGGAAGGACACGTGCCACTGTCAGCCAAGAGCCAACGTCGGCAACCGCTCTGCCCAACGGGGCGTGGACTACACACAAGCACTCCAGCATGCGGCCGATGGCAGGCTCCCCTGGGCCCGGGGATGGGATCCAGGGGAGCTCCCCCGATACGGGGGGCCACGCACGGCGTGGGTTAGGATGGAGGGTCGCCCAGCAGCCGTTCTCGTGGCACACTCCTGGGTGACGGACGGCAGGAGGGGGCCAGCGCATGACCTGCAGCAATGGCGCTGTCCTACACCAAGCAGAAGCACCATCGCTAATGCTTTGATCCACTACAGCGTTTACGACACCCAAGATGCGCCCTGCATAAAGTTGTGAAAGAGCTGTCTCTCGAGACGCATGCGTTGGCTTGAGGAGAAGCGCCCACTAGAGCCCCGAGTAACAGATTATAGCTTCAGTTGACACTCTCCAAAGATGTTGAGTGCGGTCAGTAAGTAGCCTTGGACCTCATGTTCCGAAGCGCGAATGCGGGGCGCATTTCAGACCGGTGACACCAAAGGTAGGGCCCCAAGTACGCTCAAGTGAGTACCTATGTAGAATAATGTTCCTTGACACAGGGC
This sequence comes from Chlamydomonas sp. 3222, assembly GCA_004335795.1. Taxonomy (NCBI): domain Eukaryota; kingdom Viridiplantae; phylum Chlorophyta; class Chlorophyceae; order Chlamydomonadales; family Chlamydomonadaceae; genus Chlamydomonas; species Chlamydomonas sp. 3222. Next base: position 4,218 of record QAXN01002863.1, on the reverse strand, counting down.
TGTGTTGGGGGAACTGGGACTGTGGTGTGTGACGGCATGCAGACGAGTTATGCTTCCCGGTCGACTGTGCAGTTGCCAAAGCTCACTGCATAAGTAGTAGAGGTTTCATCGTGACACTACGCACCAACTTGAGGCAACCGGGGTCTGGACAATACTGCCGTCAGTATGCACGTGTGCCGAGCAGTTACATTCCCAGAAGTCCACGGGAATGCCATTGGGCCTCTTGCACCCGAACCTCTAGCGCGTAAGGATCACGTACAAAACTTCAAAGCGCTTACCTGTCGGGCACCACACTCCAGACGCACGCACGCACGCACTCCTTCCCAGCGGATCCACACCTTGCACTGCGGCACCTAGAGTTCAACGAGCCCACTTTCCGAAACGCAAGGAAACTGCCCGGTTTCTGTCATACATACATGGGGTATATACGGTGCGTTTTTATAGCTATGTATCAAGCGGCACTTTAGTAGGCCTAATCCAGTCCCAGCGCAGAATACAAAGCAGCCCCTGCGCTTGCCTGCGTTCAGGCTTCTCACCACACTCGAGCGAGAGTGCCTACCCCGAGGCACCTTCCACTCCTCACCTGCGCGCGACGCTCTTATCGCGCAAGCTGCAGCGTTGACGTCCCTAAGGTGAGCTATGCCCCTCGGCACAACAAATTGCAGCACCGTACCACTCATGTGATGCAGCATCAGCCGCCGTTCGCTGCGCCTGTTGCACGAACGCCGTGCATTCGGTTCGCGCCCCAAACGCTACCACAACCGCCCCTGTTCGCCAACCGCCCTGCCTGCCGTTTTCCCCCTTGCCCGTGCCCCCGATTTGCGCTCCTTCCAGAAACCACGCACACCGGCTTCCAGTTCCCGAAGGCCACACAAGGCTTCCGAAAATGGCGACCGCGCCGTTTGCCCGCTGCAAGGCTCGTGCCCAGCAGCTGCCGCTGCTGCTGCTGGCCCTGGCGGGCTGCCTCGCCCTTGCGAGCGCGGTGGCGGACGCGGGGGACAGCACCAACACCCACAGGAAGCTCATGCAAGCCCAGGGCTCCCCTGCCCGTGAGTACCGCAGGGATCAGGGTATGGCATGTGCTGTAAAGGTTATGCGTCTTGCTGCATGGCGTGTACTCTGTCAAGCTAAGACACAAGCCGAATAGGTCTTGGTCGCATGGCGTGTATGTTTATAGCTACCCGACACGCATATCTGCACTGGGTGCTGCTGCATCAGTCGTGCATGGCAACGGCAGGTGGTACGGCAGGCACAATGGTCCGGCACCGGGCGCAAGGGGTGTCATCAGCTGCCCGTGCACGTTTCTTGGTCCTACTGTACACCACCGGCCTACGGCCGTTGGGTCCAAACTCGGTGGGAATACTGCGTGCGCGGTCGTTGCCGCTTGCTACTCGCACGCCACCCACGCGGAGCCGGTGAACACATGCATCGTGCTCCTGTACGACGTGTCGCATGTCCCTACCCGCCCGCCACGCAGACACATGCCCCTCCTTGGACGGTTACACCGTAACCGTCAACGGCCACGTGCGCTGGGACCAGGAGTACCGCTGCGAGGGCGTCAGCAGCGCCAGCGCCCTGCTCCCCGCCTGCACCCCCAACTCCGTGTGCAAGGGCTTCATCGTGCGCACCGAGGCCAGCGGCGGGCTTCGGGGATGCCTGCTGAACAACGCTGTGCCCGACGCTATCGGCTTCTGGAACAGGCCCACCTGCCTGTACGCCAAGCAGGCCGCTGCTCGCGCTCCGTGATTCGAGCCCCCGTGCCTGTGCGCCAAGCAGGCTGTTCCAGCCCCTCCGGCTTTGGGGGCAGCTTGATCTTCCACCACAGACAGGGATTGTGCGTAGAATGCGCAGGACAGGGCTAGCTGGCATTCTTTTGTTATATTTCCGGTGGTGTGGCCACACGATACTTACTGGCACGGCGGAGGTGCTTAATGCATGCATGGAGGTGCGACTGAAATGCGAGGAAACTGTGTGAGGCATCCGGATGAGCATGGACACGCTGGGACCTGCACGCGAAGAGAAAGGGATGTTGGTCTTATGCTGCCGTGGAGCTGCCAGCGCCAGTGAGCATAACCAGTCTGCTCCCTCTTCCCTGCCTGCTGACACACACTAGGATGGGTGGGGGGCAGTATGTCTGGCAGCAGGGCATATTGTGCGTGGACGCTGTGTGCATCGTGAACGCCTGTGATGTCGGGAGAATGAGAGGGCTTGTATGTGTGGGGGCCGGAGCCCACAACCTTTGATTTCCATTCATGAGAACTGAGTTGGGCGCCTGTGAACGAGGTCCCACGTAAGCCTTAGCACCTAGTAATGCTGTGTTGGTTTCTTATTGAGGTTCTGAGCTGCCGTACTTGTGCAGGCCAGATGCGGCAAACGCCACCTGCATGCTGGTTTGTTTCTGCCCACAACAATACATCCTCCTCCATCTATTGTACGCCCGCTGCTCTATGCCCGGCCCACCGACGGCCGTGTGTGCGGCCCGGTGCGGTCAGCTCTCATGTCGTCCATTTATCCTCTAAGCTCTCCGAACGCGCCCTATTGGGCATGTAACTGTAACTGCATACATGATTGACCTCCGCTGCACATCCACATGCAGCATGCGAGTGTCTGTGAATGCCACCTCGCCCTGCCAGTACGGCATCGTACTGTACGGCGACGTACCGTATACATGCCCCGGCAAAAAAGGCAGGACCACATCACAGGAAAGGGTCCGTACATGTACGCGTGTATTACTTGGGGAGCCCAATCGCACGCCTGGATGCCATATGGAGCAGCCGCAAGCCAGGTCCAACGCTTTGTCAACTTCACACAGACCACGATGTATGGTAGCATAGCATGACAGCACCCTCCATCTTTGCCCCTTTACCTTCTCAAACTCAGTAAAATGTTTATCCCTCTTCGCCCATGGAGTGCATGCTGGCAGGCGGCATCAGCGGTTCAGCGCGTCCGTAGCTGACACGTGCACGTGCATGAGCGTGTCAGTGGCACGTGCCGCGCCCATAAGCCAGCCCAGCACGTCCCAAGCAAGGAGGCATTGCCCCTCCTGCGGGCCTAGGAGGGCACCACCAGCGCCCGCAGCGGCAGGACCGTCTGCCAGTGTGACCCGGGGCCCTGGTGCCGCAGCCAAGTCTTAGCCCACGTGCGCGCACGTCCTGCACCCCATGCCAGGATGGCACCACAAGTCACACGCACAGGGGTGGCCTGCCCGCTGCGCTATCCACAGCCACACGGCGCGTCGCCGGTGCATAGCTGTCCAACCAGCAGCCTAAGGCTCCGGCTTCCCCCCTCCGCCACCACGCAGGCACGTACAGGCCGACTGTTGCCAACTTTGCCAAGTAGCTCCTGTGCCTCCCTCCAGCTGCCGCACGCCGCCCCATGAGCCCAATCCCAACGAGCCGCCCGCCGGGGGAGTTGAACCCCCGTGCGCACCACACAGGGGGTGGCCTTGACCACCGCGGGCATGACCCTACCCGATGCCGCAGACGGCAGCCCCACCCCAACCCCGACCCCAACCCCGATCTGCCCTCCTGTCGTTCCCTTTGCGGTTATCACTGGCACTACCTCTGGTGCTGTTGCTGCTATGCAGCTGCTGCTGTACCTTAATACACTCCTACTACCCCCGTTCAGCCTCCTTCAGCGGCCCCCGTATGCTGTCCATGCTGGTGCTGTTGTTGTTTGGTGAATGGTGGTTGGTGATGCAGCTGCTGCCCTACTGGCCGGCCACTGCGTCTCCCCCGCCAACCACGCCCGCCCCAGTGCGGCCTCCACTCCCTCCACGCCGCCGCCTCCTCATCCGGCTGCAGCAGTGCACTGCCGCTCCCCCGCCGCCGCCGTCGCCGCAACCCCACCAGCCGCCGCACCCAACCCTTGCCCTCCCGCACTCCCCCCACTCGGCCCAGCACCCCCGCCACCAACGCCGCTGACCCCAGCCGTCCTCAGCTCGCTGACCTGCCCCTGCCGCCCCTTACTTCCCCCTCCCTCCCCACCAGCACCAGCTGCCGTGTCCGCCACCAGCACCAGCTGCCGTGTCCCCCACCAGCACCAGCTGCCGTGTCCCCCACCAGCACCAGCTGCCGTGTCCCCCACCAGCACCAGCTGCCGTGTCCCCCACCAGCACCAGCTGCCGTATCCCCCACCAGCACCAGCTGCCGTGTCCCCCACCAGCACCAGCTGCCGTGTCCCCCACCAGCACCAGCTGCCGTGTCCCCCACCAGCACC
>QAXN01002859.1:0-10231 GCA_004335795.1 Chlamydomonas sp. 3222 | reverse complement strand
GCGGAGCTCATCCTCCATGTATCCGGTGCCGTGCGCGCGCAGCGACTCGGCCTCCGCCCAGAGGTCACCCTCCGCCAGCGGCAGCAACAAATAGAAATGGTGCTTGCCGCGCACGCTGGCCAGCGCGGGTAGCAGATGCGGATGGTCCATCTGCAGCTGGAGACGCGCCTCGCGCTGCGCCCGACCGACAAAGTGGGTAACCTCTGTCCGTTTGACTACAACTTCGTGGCATGGGCCGGGGAGAGGGAGGCGCTTTATGTAGATGAGGACGGGCGGGGTGAAGGCTCCCGCGCCAGCGTCATCGGTTCGCTCATACAGCAGCTGCGCGCCACGCGGCCTCAGCGCAGCAGTGCCTTTGACGTTTAGTAGCTGCTCAAGCTCAACTGGGCAAGCTGCGGGGTTGATCTCCAGCACGTTCTTTGCGCCCGGCTTCGACGACCGGTACAAGCAGCTGAGCATTCTTCCAGCTGTCGCTTTACGTCCCAAGCGCTAAGTGAACTTCGATTTGTCCGCCATAACCAAAGACCCCTGCCTCGCGGACAGCAGAGGCCTCAGGAAACGCTGCTACCCCATGCGGGACCCAACACCTGAGGCAACACCTGCACGCAGCCCTAAGATGTACTGCGCGTAACGAGATAGCAAAGCTCTATTGAAACTCTCCAATTCGAGTGCATGGGTTACTTCGCAGGGTACCACGCGCAAAGCAACAACGGGTCGTTCAGGGACGGCTCAACACGATGCTATGAGGACACCATACCATAATGACATTGTACACATGTTTTAGTTTTGATGGTTACCTGCCTTTGCGTCTGAGGCCCAGCGATGTGCCCTCGCACGGTCTCATTCGCCCGTTGCCTGCTTTCGGGACAAGGACTTTCGACGCTCCGTGCGCCATGCTGCTTCTGTAGATTACATTAAGTACTACACAATGAACATTGCAGCCTCTGCCGCTACCGTTGAAGGACTCCCTTGCTGCTGCCGGCCGCACCATTCTGCCCTGCACTGTAGGCTACAGACTTGTTTGCGCCGGGTCCTTCCCTTGAAATCTTTTCGCAAAATTTTCACGGCACTGCTGCGCATCTACCCCACGCAACAGGGGCACTTTCTAGGGGCACAGTATCACGGAAGGCCCTGGCCCTGGTGGCGCAGCACCGCCAACAGCAGACGCCGGGGTCAGGGGAGCTCTCCTTCGTAATTCTTCGTGAGAAGGTTGCATTGACTTGGAATTCCCGCTTGGCAAGCACATGTGGGCGGATAGGAACGCCTCACCAACCACCGCAGCCTACTCTACCCAAGACTCTGATGAACTCGCCGTACTGCCTGCTACCAGTGAACTCACGAACAGGGGACAGGGGCCTGGAGACCAGGAAGTTCCTCTGGGACAGTCCTCTCCGTCGGTTCCAGTGTTGTCGGCTACCGTAGTTTGCAGAGTGTGAGGATGACGGCTGTTCTGAACGGCGGTGCAGCAGCTGGCCAAATGGCTTAAAATGCGCCACCGCTGGTTCGGTCGGTGTGTGTACCAGCAGATTGGAAGCTGTGATTGTGCCGGCAGCGCATGAGTTCCACCATCCAGGGACCTCCTCTGCCTCCACTGCCTCCACTGCTTCACTCTCGCGTTGCGCACCATGCTTCTCTGCAAGCAGGCAACAAAAGCTCCCTCATCAGGAGCTTTCCAGATCCGCCAACTGCACCAGCTTTAAACACGCGTCACGGTACGGCTTTTAGACTGGCCAGCATAAACATGTGTTGCACTGGCGTCCTGGCGCCTGGCGTGTGGAAAAAGGGCCGTGGGTTGCGGCTGGTAGCAGCACATCACTCCGCATCCGCATCCCTAGCATCCCTAGCCACGGGTGCAGCATAAGTCCAGTTGCCCGCCCGGGCTCGCCTTCCTGCAGTGCCCCCTGGTACCGCCGCAGTCGACGACTGTAGCAGGCACGTGCGAGGGGCGTGGAACCATGGACAGTCCGTGCGGACACCCGTTGACGGTCCATGCTGTAGGCCAGCCAGTAGGTCGTGGTTTGCAGCACGTGGTCTGCAGCACGGTACGACCTACGACGACGTTGTTTGTCCGTACACGACTGGGCGCTGCAGGGAGACGACGCCGTATCTGCCTTTTCTGTGTTGACCTGGTCGCTGAATGTTTCGGTCGCGGGTAGACACGGTGAAGCATTGTGTTATAATGGACAAGCCCCCAGACGTGCCGCTACTCACAAACGCTTACATAATCAACATGACGATATGACAAGAAGAAGCTGGTTGCACGTACTGCTGCTGCTTCTGCAGCCGCTCTGCAGTTTTGCGGATGCTGCAACTTTCACCCCGCTGCCGCGACCCTTGCGAGGATCCACATTAAGCAACAACGATACACAGTTACACCAAACATCCACTCCTGCAGTCAACCCAGCGTTTCCCGGCAAGCAGCGTGGGGTCGCTCGCGTGTCTGGCTCACCCGTCCATGTCGAGTCCGGCCTCCCGGTCATTCCCGCCTGGCCCTTCTGGGAGGAAGATGTCGCAAACGCATTTGCGGCCGACAGCTCGCGGACTGTTGGCGTCGACGTCACGGACCAGCCAGTCAGCCTGGAGGCCAAGGCTCGTAGAGGGGATGAGCATGAGCATGCGCACGCGAAGCGCACGGCCCCAACCGCGGCTGCCCGCCGCCGCGTCCAGAGCCAAACCACCAAGCTGCCTCCCTCATCCGGAACAGGTGCGGTGCGCAAAACACCATGCATGTCTGCAGGTGCACACACCACGTGTGGGCGACGGGGGGGGGGGGGGGGGGGGGGGAGGGGACACACATGGTTTGGGCGTTGCGGCAGGCCTACAGCGGCAGTTGCTGGCTGGCGGGTTGTGGCGGCAGGGCTTGGCGGACATGTGTCCAGAGCCAGACCACCAAGCTGCCTCCATCCTTCCCGGACAGGTGCGTTCCGCAGCATGCCAACCGCACGTGCGTGTGCGGCCACCAGGGTGGGTAGGCGGGCTGGAGAGTGGGTGGGCGGCAGGGAGGGTGGGTTGGGTACAGCATCAGCGGCAGGAGGCTGAACGGGTGGCAGGAGGCTGGCACAAGGGGTTTGGCTGTGGCAAGGTGCGCGGGCAGCAGGCAACAGGTTGCTGTCCTCGAAGTGGGCGGGGGTGGCTGGAAGGCGTTGGATTTGGGGGCAAGGCTAGGGCCGGGTGCGTTGGTCAACCGCAGGTGCGTGTGCGGCCACCACGTGGGGGTGGGCGGCAGGGAGGGCGGTGTGGACATAGCAGCTGCGGCATGCGGCTGGAAGGCTGGCGGACGGGGGTTGGCGGTAGCAAGGCACGGGGTCAAATGTAAGCCTGAACCACAAGACGGCTGGGGCCCCGCCAATGTGAGCGTGTGCCTGGGCGGGCTTCCGGGCGGGCTGGAGGGTGGGCGGGCGGCAAGGCGGGTGTGTTGCGCTTGTGCCACCACCACGTGGGGGTGGGCAGCAGGGAGGGTGGGTTGGGCATGGCAGCAGCGGCACGCGGGGTGGAGGGCGCGATGTTGCGGTGGAATGGTGCACGGAAAGTCGTAGACGATAGGTCATTATGCGCGAAGTGGGGGTGGGTTGAAGGGGGGGTGGGTGATGGGGGCGGGGGATGACGGGAAGGAAGCACACCCGCGCACGCCTAGGTGGAGGGAAAGCGTACCCGCGGCCGCAAGGCACAGAAGCGGGGGCTGAGGTAGGCGGCAGGAGGGCGTGCATGGAGGCGGGACGGCGAATGACTGCCGTGGAGGAGGGGCATGACCAAAGACAAAAGGGGGTGCGGGAGGGACGTGCAAGCCGAAGGGGTTGCAGGAGGGCGTGTCATGTCTGCGTGTGGGGAGGGCGTGGCTGGCACCCTGTGCGGACGGATACGTATCTGTTCCCCCCACCCGTACCGCGAACAGTGCAGCTTCATTTTCGATCGATATAGTAACAACCCCCCCCCCCGATCACGCTGGGGGGCCTGTGTGCCTGCCTGCTGTGTGCTGGCGCTCACTCCTTCTTGCATGTGACCCTCCCTCATGAGCTGCTGTCCTCCATGTGCCTGCTCTCCGTGCACCACCCTTTCCCTGTTCAAACCACGCCCTTGACCTTCAAGCACGGACACAGTTCCTGCACGCAACATTTAGCAACCCCCTCTTCTGTTTATGCCATCCTCCAGAACGCCACCACGGACGACACCGACGCGCTCAACGGCCGGGCCTCCACGCTGCTCGCCCTCCTGCTGGACGTGAGTGGACGACAGGGGCTGTACGACATGATGGGCAGGGGCTGTACGACGGTATGGGCAGGGGCTGTACGACATGATGTGCGGGGGCAGTACGACATGATGGGCAGGGGCTGTACGACATGATGGGCAGGGGCTGTACGGCATGATGGGCAGGGGCTGTACGACATGATGTGCGGGGGCAGTACGACAGCATGGGCAGGCGCTTTACGACAGAATTGGACGGCAGGGGCTGTCGTGGGCGTACGGGCCTCGAGCGACAGGCTGCTGGTCCACGGCGGTATGGACCCCACCGCATTCCCTGCCTCACTCCGCTCCCTTCGTTCCGTTCCTTCTTTCTCGCATGTGCAGGGGTACGACAAGCAGTCGTACCCGTTTGAGCAGATCAGCGGGCCGGTGCCGGTGGAGATCAACGTGGCGCTGCACAAGTGAGGGGGAGGGAGGGGGGGAGAGGGGAAGGGGAGAAGAGAGGGAAGAGTTGTGTGTGAAGGGGTAAGGGGAGGGGGGGGGCGTAATTGGAGGGCCGGTGGACATCAACGTGGCGCTGCACAAATGAGGAAGGGGGGGAAGGGGGGTCCGCAAAGGAGCAAAAGGCAAGTGAGGAGGGGTTAGGAGGCTGGTGATGGTGGCGGAAAACGACGACGGGGGAGCGGGAACGGGGAAGGGGGCGCGCCCGTGTGCCCGCTGCGTGCCTCCCACCCGTCCGCCCAGCGCGTCCAAAAGTAGCATGGGGGATGCACACGTACACGTGCGAGCGGGTTCCGTACGCGCGACGTGCACCGGCAAAGGCAGAGTGGGCCGGGATGAAGGGCGGGGTTGGAGCACAAATACAAGTAAGCTTGTGGGCGGTCCGCTGGTGGGAGGAACACCACGGCTACGTGATACGACGGGTTAAACAGCAGGGTGGGTGGATGGTGGGTGGGGTGCGTTCGGCGGGGACGGTCGGCTGGTGTTGGGAAGGCGGGTGCGGGGGCTGTGCCTTGCCTCTACGATCGCGTGCGTGCCTTGCTAACTACGGAGTCCCATGCCTTCAAGAATTATTTCAGGTATTGATGTCGGTGTGCGTCAACCTGCAGGAAGACACCATGGACGTCATCGCCTGGCTGTCCACTTTCCAGCTCTTTGTCGGACACACTGGCCGTTTGCCGTTTGCTCTACTGTTGTGCGGCACAGGATCATATCGGTTGGCCTCCAACAGGGCACCACGGTTGCTGTCCGCTCTCCAACTCTTAACCGCTCGCACACTGTCCGCTCGCGGTTTTCTTTTATTCTTGTGCCTGCAGGATCATATCCGTCAACCTCCAAGAAGGCACCATGGACGTCAACGCCTGGCTGAGGCTCCACTGGGTGGACCCTCGCCTTGCGTGGAACGCCACCGAATGGGGCGTCAGCAAGCTGTTTGTCAACAACCCGGAGCTGAGGGTGGGTGCCATATATGCGTCATTATGACCGGCATATTACATATTATGCGGTATGTCTACACAAACTTTGGGACGGCATGTTGCTCTGGGTGGACCCTCGCCTTGTGTGGAACGCCACCGGGTGGGGCGTCAGCAAGCTGTTCGTCAACAACCCCGAGCTGAGGGTGGGTTACTAAACACAGGGGTCACGGAGTTCACATGTTTACCGGCGTGCCACGTGACACGTGCCAGTGAGGCCAGCAGTCAGCACTACGTGTGAGTGTCCGGGCAGGGGGCTCCGTGCCAGTGTGGGGCGTCGGCAGTTGGTTTATCAACAGCCGTGAGCTACGGGTGGGTTACCAAGCATGCGTTGTTCAACCGGTTTATAAAAAAATATAGAAATACAAATACGAAACATGTAGTATCTAACGTATATTGTGGGACAGTACGCTTACAACGGCAGTTGGTTTGTCAGCAACCGTGAGCTACGGGTGGGTATCTATGGTAACTAGGCGGCGTTCAGGCGCCGTGCTTTGTGGCACGCGCCACTGTGGGGCGCCCGTAAGTGTGCCGTTAGCTGCGGGTGGGTTACAATACATTTGAACAGTCCAAACCCAAGCCTATTATGCAAGAGTAGTAAGGGAGTGCGTACAGACGGTGTGCTCGTGTCTCATGCCGGTGCCATACCACGTCCTGGCACCGGGTTTGGCGATGTTGCGTGCCTGCGCGCAACCACCACGCATAAAATGCCGCCCTACACGCCGCCCCACTCGCGCCACGGGTGTCCCGCGGGCAGTGCTTCCTGTGCATGCGCATGCACCCGGTCACCGATTGAGTTGCCGTACTGTTATCGTACGGATGCCCCCTTCCCGCCGGTGCCGTACACCCTGCCGTACGCAGTACATGGACATCTGGTACCCGGACGTGACGCTGTGGAACAGCCCCTACGACCTGGCCAACACGCTGGGCGCGCAGGTGGGTGAAGCGCCTCTGTGCCGTACGATATGAATAAGCACAGGCATGAATGCGATACGAATAAGCACAGGCATGAATGCGATATATGTACTGCTGTTGTTTTCGCACGGCGCCGCAACGGTCGCCAACACGCTAGGCGCGCATGTGCGTGGAGACTGGAAAGCCCGTGTGTACGTCACAAAATGAATCAAAGTATAAGGCAGAATTGTATTGTGATGATGATTGTTTGAGATCTCAACCCTGCCTTCGGTTCTGCTTGTATGCTTGCGTGGCTGCAGGCAGCTATGCTCAACCCTGGCGGCGACGTGTTTTGGGGGCGCAATGGACTGCTTAGGGTAAGCACCACGTGGGTGGTTTAAAACCACATGGGTGGGTTAGCGCCACATGGGTGGGCTAGCACCACGTGGGTGGGCTAGCACCACGTGGGTGGGTTAGCGCCACATGGGTGGGTTAGTGCCACGTGGGTGGGCTAGCACCACGTGGGTGGGCTAGCACCAAGTGGGTGGGTTAGCGCCACGTGGGTGGGTTAGTGCCACATGGGTGGGCTAGCACCACGTCGGTGGGTAAGCGCCACATGGGTGGGTTAGCACCACATGGGTGGGTTAGCACCACCATCTCTCTCCACCTTGGCAGGTGTCGTGCACCCCGTCTTGTTGATATGACCCACAACCTTCCACCTCGGCAGGTGTCGTACAACTTCCGCGGCCCGGTAGCCGCGCAATATTTACACGGAGGCGAACATGCGACAGCTCCCCTCCACAACAGCTGTCTTGGCCGAAAGCAGAAACCACCAACAACGCAACGACGCCTTATTGCGCCCTCTACAGGTGTCGTGCAACTTCCGGGCGCTGGTGGCCTTCCCCTTCATGTCCTCAGCAGTCATGTCTCGGCCCCATGATACGATTCTTGGAGGAAATAATAAGATTTTATTATGGAGATTGAATGGTACCCCCCCTCGTCTTATTGACATTTACCTTACATCACACCGCTGCAACATCACAGGTGTCGTGCAACTTCAGGGGGCTGGTGGCCTTTCCCTTCGGTCCCGTCAAGTGCCTGCTGGAGTTCGGCACGTGGTCGCACGGCCCGCTGAGCGTCATCGTCAAGGAGGCGCCGCAGGTGGGAAAAATGCGAGCCACGCATTATATCAATTTGCGTGTTTATGCCGTGCTGCCACTGTCGAAGATTTCGTGTGCCTGGAGTTTCGCACGCGGTCGTACGGCCCGCTGAGCGTCATCCTCAGGTAGGCGCTGCTAGTGGGAGCATACATGGGGAGCCACTCTTATGTATGTAGCTGGGCGAAATACAAAATCCGTATGGGTCTTGGACGGGACTTGGGCGGAGCGTGGTCCTGAGACTCGGCCGTCGGCGACTCCAGAAGCAGCAAACCGAGCTCGTGCGACTGCGGCCCAATCGTATGTGTTCAGTTGATAGCAGTTGCGCCTGCAAAGCCATGCGCATGTGTATTTCCTGACAGTGCTTGACACTGTCTCCTGAGTGCCATAATAGCCCAAGGGTCGGGCTGACAGAGTGCCGTACAGGTGCCGTACGGTGCACTCTCCGCCACCTCCCTACCACCGTTTCTCTCACAGCGCAGCGCCGGTTTGGCTACCACGATGCTGTTCTTCGTGGTTTCATCTTGGTGCTTTCCTTGCCGTACAGTTGCCGTACATTCCTGTGCGCTGCGCCCTGTGCATTGCCCCTGGCCCGTCTCTCCCCCCTCAGGGCGGCGCAACCATCGCTGGCAACAGTATGACGGACATGCGTAGTGCAAAGGCGGTGGAGTGGAAGTGAGTACCAGATTGTAACATAAAAAATCATATAAAATAATATTATGTAATATGAAACTAGGAATGGGGGAACTAGGAATGGGGGAACTAGGAATGGGGGAACTAGGAATGGGGCGACAGCGTGACGGACATGCGGAGTACAAAGGCAGTGGAATGGAAGTGAGTATCAGCTTGTAATATGAGTTTCATATAATATGATAAAATTTGAAATTAGAAATTGGGCAACAGCATGACAGACATGCGGAGTGCAAAGGCGGTGGAGTGGAAGTGAGTAGTGGCAAGATGCGATGGAAAGGGTGAAAGATGATCTTTAGGAACTGGGCCAAGAAGTACTCATTGGCACAAATGAGTTTATCAGCTAGCCGATGGCAGGTGTGCAGGGCGCTAAGGCCCGTGGCACACACATTTATCATGCCATCCTACCAGCCTGATACACGGTGCCCCGTCGTCCATTGCCGTTTGTGTTTGATATAAATATGTGAAACCCAGCCCCAGCCCCTTAATAAACTGTCATTAGCATTCTCAGACGCAACTGACCTCTGTGACCCGGCGTGCTGCAGGTTCAAGTCCGTGACCTCCTGGATCCACCACTACCCCGCCTACCCCTGCTGCCCGGACGAGTCCAACTGGCCGGTGCTGCTGGTGGACATCACGCTGCACCGCACACAGACCCTGTTCGCCATCAAGATCATTGTGCCACAGGTGCGGCATGTGTATTAGCAACACGTGTGTATTAGCGTGTGGAGGATGGGCGCTGGGGGCAGGGCCCTTGAGCAATTATAATTGTAAGCCACAGATGTGTGCGCTGGGTCATGTGTATTAGCTTGTGGCAGGTGGTGCAGCTGGTCAGCTTCTGGCTGTCCTTCGAGTGCGTCGAGCGGCTTTGCAACCACGTATGCAGGATTAACTAATGTTCTGTATGTCGTTGAGCTCATAACAACTATAATATTCAATTGCAGATTGTCCTGGCGCTGGTGGGCTTCATGACCTTCTGGCTGTCCCCCGAGTCGGGCGAACGGCTGGGCGTGGCGGTCACCATCCCGCTGGCGCTGGCCGTGTACGACCTCATAGTTTACAGGTACGACAGGACTGTACGGCAGTACGACAATGACAGCCGCGGTGTCGTACATGTGCCCCACACTGCAACTGTCCTCCCTTGATTCCGCTCCCCCGTCGTCCCTGCCTCGACGCGCACTGCCATTTCCAACCGCTAGCTTCTACGTTTCATCTGATCTGCCGTACGCCTCTTACTCACCCCTCTTGCCGTACTGCCGTACAGCACGCTGCCCGCCTCGGACGACATCTCGTGCATCGGGGCCATCGGGATGCTGGGCTTCCTGTTCTCTGTCGCGGCGCTGGGGGTCAGCGTGTTTGCGATACAGGTGGGTAGGGTTGTGAGGTACAGGGAAGCCGTAACGTAAGGTGACGGATTATGTTTTTGGTCGCGGCGATCGGGGTCGGCGTATTTTATATGCAGGGTTGTGCATACATGTATGTTATGGGGTTGGTGGGTGGGATGTGTGGGTGCGTCCGGCGCTGGGGGTCAGCGTGTTTGCGATGCAGGTGGGTAGGGGGGTGCGATGTAGGGGTAAGACACCGGTAGCGAGTGGTGGGTAAAGGCTGCGTACAAACTTTGTCACAGACGTGTGTACCCACCAAACAATTATTAATACACACCCCGTACTGCTACTACACCCGCAGCTGTATCACTATCGGGAGCCCCACTTCTGGCTGGGCTCGTCCACCATCTGGGCCATATGGCTGAGGTTTAGGCAGCAGCGCGTGTGGACGGAGCTGCTGCAGGTGGGTGGTTGGGTGGTGGTTGTCGTACGGGGTCTTGTCGTACACGGC
>QAXN01002858.1:0-10232 GCA_004335795.1 Chlamydomonas sp. 3222 | reverse complement strand
GCGATGAGGCTGCTTAAAAAAACGCCTCCTGACGTGCGCAGGCGTGCCTGCCAGTCCTAAGCACACGTGAACGAGGAAGCAGCGCAAGGTGACACCCGCAACATGCGCACTCGCAACTAAGCCATTCCTATCCGTTCCTGGCCTCAGCCACAAACGGCTTGACTGGCCAACACGGATAGCCAACTCCATTCACCGTTCCACGCCCCCGCCTCCGTCCAGAGCCTTTGCATGCCTGCAACACGCCAGACCCTATGCGCGGCCTCCGTGACCACATGAGCAAGGCCCCGCCGTGTGCGCTGGACGTGTGCTTGCTTCGGTTGGCCTTGGCGCCAAGAGACCTGAACGTTGCGCCGCAGCGCTTCGTGTCAAGCCCCTGCTGCCTCACCGGGCCCTAGTCTTACGGCCCTTTCGTTGGCCTGCGCTGGCCAGGTACCATCTTGAACTACACGACCCCCTTACGACCTCCTGGTGTCTCAAATGACCGATGGTCAGGTCGAATTGAGCAATGGTGAGGGTCGTACTGGAGGACAGAAACGGACCACAGGAGGCGGGTTCACAAACCCAAGCCTGCGGTTTGCCGTGGCCCAGTGACAACATTTCCTCCTCCCCTCCCACCCCGGCGCGAGGCCGCATGCCCCGTATGCGCGTAATCCAGTTTGCTGGCGTACGCCATCGGTGCATGCTGCCTTAGTGGTGTGTGGGGGCGTGTCCAGGGCCGTGCCTCTCAGTTCCCTGGGTATGTTCCCTGAGTTGAGGTTGTATTCTTCAGAAAGTACATTCTATTCAGTGAGCGAGCAAGGAGGCGGTCACCAACTGGTGCAGAGGGCTGGGGATGTCATCGCGTCTGTGTTGCGTCTGTGTTGCGGACCATGCAAGCTGCAGTTCAGCTGCGGCGCAGCGACGGCAATGCATATAATTGCGAAATCTTGTTACAAGGCAACGTAATGCACTGAAGGCACTGAATGCCAAGTACGACAGGGAGTCTCCGGTGCAACGCGATGTAGGTACCACCAGCGCAGCAGGCCTCCCTCTTCTCGGGCCTTCGTTTTGTTATATCAAGGTGAGATTGTAGACTTGGCTCTTAGCGACTTATTACGCGGGGAACTGCAAGTTAGCCATCATTGCAGTCAGCAGCAGTTTTGCTGCATATATCTAGACAGCAGCTCATATCTACAGCTACTGGAGGAAAGGAGCTGGTGCGGCATTGGAGAGGGGAAGGGATGGGGCGGCGCGTTCACTTGGGCGGGGCGGCGGTCTACGCCGCTCCTCCTCGCAGCAGCGAAACAGCAAGCAGGGCAGACGCGACGGGTTTGAGCAGCTGGACAAGAGCTGCGATTGCCGCGCTGGGAGAGAGCCGGCGAGGGGCCAGCAGCCGCAGTCTTGAGGCCCTGCCCGCTGGATTTGCCTGCGGACTCCGCGTCAGCCCACTAGCTGAACCGTAATCTAACTGTTAGTGTCCTGGCAATCTAGACAGCTCTGCCGCGCTGATGGTTGACGCGCCACATCGCCCGGTTTTGCCCCTCCGTCCCTCACCTTTGCAGGCAAAATGGGTCGCCGTCCCGCTCGCTGCTACAGGCAGTCGAAGGGTAAGCCCTACCCTAAGTCCCGCTTCTGCCGCGGTGTGCCCGACCCCAAGATCCGCATCTACGATGCGGGCATGAAGAGGGCTGATGTGGACACCTTCCCGTGCTGCGTCCACCTGGCCAGGTGGGCATGTATGGGTGTTTGCTGATGCGGTGAACGTCGGTGGCAACGCAAGGCCAGTCGGGGTGTGCGGGGTGCAGGCCTCTGGGGTGTGTGGGGTGCGCAGGGGACAGGGTGCACAAATGCTTCCTGTGATGTTTGACAGCTGAGTGCTTCCAAGCAGAGTTGCGAGAAGAGCAATCGCAGGGCGTATGCTTGGCCAGCACCCTGCGCAGACCTCAGAAAGGCGGTGCAACGCCGCAGCGGTCTCGGCTGCGGCTCTTTCGAAGGCTTTGCCGGAGCTGCCGCAGCTCCACAGCTCAATTCCTGCGGCGCTAAGGCGTCGCAGCGTCGCCTTGGTGTCCTCTTAGCAGTGGGGTAACGAGCACCAGGGCGGCAAAACCGCAGCTTCCAGCAGCACCGTCCAGCGGCACGGGCCAGCACATCGGCAACCGCAGCGCAGGGACAGCCGCTCACTGCACGCAAAAGCGTCCCCTGACCCCGCTCTGTCAACCTCTCCCCTCGCCAAAACAGTTGGGAGAAGGAGAACGTGACCTCCGAGGCGCTGGAGGCTGCCCGTGTGGCTGCCAACAAGTACATGGTGAAGAACGCCGGAAAGGAGGCGTTCCACCTGCGCGTGCGCGTGCACCCCTTCCACGTGCTGCGTATCAACAAGATGCTTTCGTGCGCCGGAGCCGATAGGCTCCAGACCGGTATGCGCGGCGCCTTCGGCAAGCCCACTGGCACCTGCGCTCGCGTGCAGATCGGCCAGGTAGGCGGATCACCGGGCGGGCAACATGGGGATGGATTTGAACGATGGGGTGGAGGCGGGTGATGCGCCTGCGTCAGCGCACCGGGGCAGGCGGAGAGCAAAGGGTTCGAAGAGGCGGCAGGCCGGCATTGCCAGCGCGGGGCCTCAAGTGTGGTGTACAAAGACTTGAGCAACGGGCTGTGCTTGGGGGTTGCTGCCTTGAGGAGTGCCTGTGAAGGAACCTGGCAGTCAACGGAGAGGGGCACCCTTACTTCACGTGTGCGGTGCGCATTTACCTTGACAGATCACCTGCTGACTTCCGTATCCCTGTGCGCTGCACAGGTGCTGATGTCGATCCGCTGCCGTGACCAGCACGGCTCTGTGGCCGAGGAGGCCCTGCGCCGCGCCAAGTTCAAGTTCCCCGGCCGCCAGAAGATCATCAAGTCCAACAACTGGTGGGTCGCTTCTGCGAAAGGGTGCTAGCGTACGGTTGTCGTGTCCAGTGAGTCAGCGTACGTAAGACGCGTTCAATGCAGCAAGTACAAGCAGACGGCGCGCAGCAAACCAGCAGTGCTTGTCCTTGTAATTTTCCTGGCGGACTGGTTGGATGCCACTCGAGCATATTCCGTTAGGAGGGGGAACAGGGCAGGCCAACAAGTATGTCACGCTGGTGGCATGGCCACGCCCAGCAGTTACGTGGCGGTTGATCTGGAGGCATGCGCAGGAGCAGCACGGGCGGGCATTTGGGTTTAGGCGGTTGCTCGCGCAACGGACCAGCAGCAGCTGGAGGCAGCAGCGGACCTGGCGGACCTGTTATCGGGACGGGTCAGCTCGTGGAAGCCAAGGCGGCTTGCTTGGCGGCGGCCTGCAGAGCGGCTCTGGATGATCCTCCCGGATTGCAGCCGGGGGCCTGGGCTGCGCGGGCAGGGTGGCATGCTGACAGGGGCCAGCGGCGCGGCACAGCCCTGTTTCGCACTGGCGGGGCACATGCTACGCGCGTGGCGTGCCGTTGGCTGGTGTGAGCCCTGGTTCCTGCTGATCCCTGCTGACGGTGCTGCATCCGGCTGACCGTGCTGCGTCTGCCTGGTTCCCCCCGTCCCGCAGGGGCTTCACCAACCTGTCCCGCAAGGACTTCAAGGCCTACCGCGAGGAGGGCCGCCTCATCAACGACGGCAGCCACGTCAAGGTGGGCACGGGGAGAAGCTGCCAGCTGCCTGCTGCTGGCAGCAAGGGGCATGGTTATTGGACCCCACATGGTGGTGCATGTGAGGAGCAGGCGGGGGACGGCTGTTGTTAGGACGCAAGGGAGTATGGGAAGCAGCCTGCTGGGCGTCCGGAGCTCCCCACGTTCAGCGTCAGAAGTGCTGCTCGTGGCAGCAAATTGTCGTGTCAGCAGTGTCGCAGGGCGCTGGATCGTCATGCCAGACAGCGCGGGGCAGCGGTCTCGTGGTGGCCTGCCAAGTGCCGTCGGAGTCCTCGAGTTCTGACCTTGATTATGAGTCTGACTTCAATGGCACATTGGCAACTGCGCCTGCTTCGCCCTCAGGTCATCACCCACAAGGGCCCCCTGGCCGAGCGCGAGCCCGACCACATCTTCTCCTACCCCGCCCGCAAGCACCACATCTGCGTGCACAAGTCCGACGACGACGAGTAAACTACTCGCCGCACGGCGCTTGTCGTACGGCCAGCCGCACACGGCGTGTGCCGTACAGCTCGCCTTGCGAACGAGCGGTGCTGCGCGGTGCTGCTAGCGGCTGGGCGTGGCGGTGGTCGCACAGCGTTTTTGGTGTTGGCGAAGCGTGAAGGGGTACGATGGCCTGCCTGGTTGGTGAAAGCTGGGAGCTGGACTGGCGGAGGCGCGGTGGAGGCACGTGGCGGGGGGCGGTCGGCTTGCTGCCGCCCCCGGCGCGGCAGTCTGAGGACGTGGGGCCGTGGGCAGGCGCGGAGAGCCGTCCCGCGCTCAAGGGCTGCTGTGTTGGTGCCCATGCCTGTGGTGTGCTAGTCCAGGGTAGCGACGTGTTGCCTCTGGCTCGCCGTGTAAGAAGGCACGGGGAGGCTTCCCATGACTGCTCTGCGTTCCTGCCTGGTGCGCCAGGGTGTCTCCACCACAGCCTCTCCCCAGCGAGTGTGTCAGTGCGCCACACAGACAGGTACTGGTCCGTTGTCGGAGGATCAGTTGGGCTGCAGGGACACCTCTGCTTCGTCTGATTTGCACAGAGCTGGTAGGCAGATTGGATGCGATCCGGTTAGTGTTACATGTGACGAGGCGTTCAGGAGGAGGGTGAATGAAGCTCCTACCTCAGCAAGCAGGAGCCCGTAGCGACTCTCCCCTGTCTAGAGGTCAAGGGGGTCCTGTGACGTAAAAGGAGCCTCTTGTTTACCAGTACGGTATGTTGGTAGCTTACCGTTGGAGCCTCCTTGGTGTTGCAAAATTCGGGAACAGCTGGGACCTTATGAGGCCTGCATGCGGCCCTGCTGTAACGCGTGGCGTCATCCCCTGGCATGATGTCCCATTCCTGGCAAGGAGGCAGTTGAAGCAGGTCATGCTGTCCCAAACCGAACCAGAACCGACTGCAACTGGCAGCAGGCTATTAGCGGATCTACGATGAGTAACACACAGCAAGAGACGGTTGTGCTAATCAGCCCAGCTCGCGAGCAAAGCTCATCGGACGACGGACTCCTCGAGGATCGTCCTGTTGTGCCAAAAGGTGGCAGGAGCTGGTCGTGGCAGTGCATTTACGACGAAGTTATGTGATATGGAAAGTAAGTAGGGTACACCTCAGCGACTAGTGGCTGGCTGGAAGCCATCTACGTCTGCTTACGTTGCACTTTGATCAGAGAGAGGAAGGACTTGCTTGTAAGAGACAGTTGCGTGTAGATCTGTGACTCAGGACTGGCCTTGGTGTTACGCGGTAAAGGCACAGGGCAGATTACACGTGCCTGGACAAGAGCCAGCCTCTGACCCTTCCCGCTACCCTCTCTGCCTTAGGTACATCACGCCAGTGGTCCTTGCGAACGTGATTCTGGTCGTGGTGCTGCTCTACCTCTTCGTTTGGCGCTAGCCAGCTGCCCAGGTCCCTCCGTGGGTGTCTCTCCGGGCCTCCCTGCTCCTAGTCCACGTGCCCGTACACACCCTGATCAACACCACCTGCGGCCTATAGCCAGAGAGGCACAGTCTATACTTATAATAGCAACAGGCTGTAAGGAAGGAGCAGCTGTTCATCAAGGAGCGTCCTGGCGTTTGTGGCGGTTCTCGTGCCCGCTGTCTGACGCCTCAAGCCGCAGCCGCAGCCCCACCCGCACCGTACAGGGAGGGAGGGGACCCTGCGGCGGCTCGGGGCCGACTCTTCCAGCGGAGCAGTGAGCAACGCCGCAGCGCCACGGCCCGCTTGTGATCAGCCTAACAAAACCTACTAGCCCGCGTTCAGCTTGGCGTGTTAGCGGTTCGAAAGAGGAGCATAACCGCCCTGACGGTTTGCAAGGACAGCGGTGGACGGCTGAAGGCTCCGGTGCACTAGGCTTAGAGTTCCGGCGGAGCGGAGAAACCAGCAGCCGGCAGGGCCTCCTTGTGCCTCTCGCTGGCGGCTAGCGCTGCCTCATCGCAAGGAGGCCATGAGCGGCGGGACCCAGGGCATGAACCAGCGGCAGACGCACCAGCGCAAGGGTACGGCGGCAGCAGGGGCGGCAAACGGCGGCAGCATGAGCAACGGGGGGCAAACTGGCGGCCCGGTCCAGGTGCCGCCGGGGCGCCCGCCCGGGCCCCCTCTCATCTTCAAGGATGCGGCATCGGCCAAGGTGAGCTCTTGAGTGCGTGCTCGGGCGGTGATTAGGAGGGGCAGTGCGGCATGCGCGGCGGGAACTTTGAGGCCCCTAGCTGTAAATTGCCCCCAAAGGGGGTGGGCTGGAAGCTGTTGTCCCACGGGTGAATTTCCTGGTTTTGAGGCCCACGCCAAGTCTTGCGCGGTGAGCACGGACAGCGCTGAGACGTGTCTGCACCAGCAAGCTGACCCCTGTCCCCCCGCCCTCCTGTACACAGCTGATGCTGCCGCACCCGCTGGTGCTGCCGTCGCTGCTGGTGCTGCCGCTGCTGCTGTGGGCTGTCGCCGTGCTGGTGGGCTCCCTGCACAACGAGGCACTGCCCGATGGGGCGGACAAGCGGACGTTCCAACACCCGCTGTCGGACTTTGACAGGTGGGCAGCCGCAGGGTGGGCAGCCGCAGGGTGCAGTGCACTTCATGTTTTGGGCAACCCCACCTCAAGTGCGCGGTGTGCACAGGGCCTGGGCAGGGGTGTTGTGTTGCGGTAGCATACATGACGGCGCAACCAGCGCTTTGGGCCCAGTGGGAGTATCAGTTGCCTGGTTGCCCGGTGCCGCCTCATGCAGGTACGTGTTCCGCGTGTGGGGCCCTCTGCTGCCCCTCGCCGCCTTCGCCCTGCGCCTGCTCGCCGGCCTCGCCCGCCTGCCCCCGTCGCCGCCCACCGCCGCCGGCCGCCCGACGCCGCTGCGCCCCGGCGTAACGCTCGCCGTGCGCGCGCTGGTGCTGTACGTGGCGGTGGCTGCCGTACGCGTCGCCGTATACCTGGGGCATGTTGCCGTACAGCGACAGGCGGAGCTGTTCCTCATGTCGGACCACCTGCTGCTGGCGGCGTCTATGGTTTCATGCCTGCAGGTGGGTGTGGGGTTGAATCAACCCTGTAAAAGCGGAGCTCAGGAGCTGGGTGGCTCGGTCGGCACTGCTCTGCTGGGCGCAGTTTGCAAATGCAACAACTTACGGGCTCGTCAGGTGTACGAAGAACGGAACGCATGGTTAGGCGTTGCAAGCAGCACGTGTAATTGCCCAGGTCCGCAGACGCAAATCATGCAATGGGCATCGTGTGGCGTTGTCTGATTGGGGTGCGCGTAAATCACGAGGAAACGTCGCGAGGCGTCAGGGAAGCACGGAAACGCTGGTGCCTGCACGAGAAGAGCGAATTGGTTGGCAAGATGGGGCAGGCCGTCATGCCGTTGTTCTGCTGGCGGCGTCCATTGTGACATGCCTGCCCGTAGGTATAGGGGTGTTCGGTGGAGAGTCCTTGGGTCGTGGGTATGTTTGGCGATGGGAGTTGGAGGGAAGGACACTGCTGCGCTGGTGCGGCCAGAAGTTTGCAGCGTTGCAAGAGATTAGACCAGCAAGGGCATATCATGAGTCTCCCGCCGTTCCCACGTGCTGCCTCTTTATTGGCTAGAAAGAAAGAAAGGGGACGCGAGTCGTACGTGATGCCCCTGCACCTACCAGACTCTCCCAGTCCGAGGTGCTGCTGGCCCCGTCTGACATCTGCAACATGTAGCCGCTGCGGACACTGTGTTTGGCCATCACAGATTCTAACGCGGTCTCCCCTTTGCCTGGGCTGGGTTGGTTTTTTGTGTATGCCTCATCATCGACCTCGTCGATTTGTGGACTTCGTCTGTCGGCCTACCGCCTGACTCCTCTTTGCCCCCCTGCACTCCCCTCCCTCCCTTCATGCAGTCTGAGATGTGGTCGCGCCTTTGTCGCCCCAATCCTAACACGGTCCCCTCCCCCGTCTGCGCTTCCCCCCTCCCTTCCTCCATGCAGTCCGAGATGCTGCTTGCCCTGTCGGACATGTACAAGATGGAGCTGCTGCGCGACGCCTTCCTGCGCCAGGCAGCGGTGGCGGCCTCCCTGGTGCTGGCGGCGCTGACGGCGCTCACCGTGGCGGCGGACATGTACTTCACGGCGCGGTGGTTCCACAGGTGGGTGTGAGGCGCGGTGGGGCCACAGGTGGGTGTGAGCCTTAGCTTTTGTACATGTTCGTGTGTGTCTCCGTGTGTAAGCAAACTACACCTATACATGGTTACATATTTACTTGCGACATGTGATGTGGGTGATGTGCTTCCCAGTGTGCACGGAACATCGGGGAGATGGCCGCTGTGCGGCGCTCTGGTAGTGATGGTATTCGGCTAGTGGCGGTAAGGGGCGCGCAGGTCTGGATGTGGCCCTCACGCACTTTATACTTCGTTTCTCCTCTCATTCCATCCCGCTTGGTGTGGCACAGCAGCGCATAACTGCTGTGAGCCACACACCTTGCTGAACCTGCACCTGAGCTTCCCAACTTCCTGTGCCTGTCCACGCAGCCCGGTGGATCCACGGCGCGCCTCCGAGCGCTCTGCGTATTTAGCCCAAAACATACCTTCTCTGCTTTTTCTCGCGCAGTACTAATGCCACCCTCTGCAGGACAGCTTCATCACATCCGGTTGTGCCATCACTGATTGTGTATCGCATTATGCCTTCCCATCCCCGCAGTCCCGGCGAGTCCCTGGCGTCGCTGGTTGCGGGCATGCTGCTGTTCCACGTGCCCGTGGGGATGTGGCTGGTACGGCACGCGAACCGGCCACCGGGTGCCGTATGATGCACGGTTGGTTGGCAGTTGGAACGGTGGCCAGGCACGCCACTGGGCCACCTGGGGTCGTACGACGAGGGCACACCGCCTGCTCGGTGCAGCAGAGGGCTGAGGCCGGAATACGAACATGAACTAGGCAGCACGTGGCACGGCCAAGCGCACGGCGGCGCAGTTGGGAGTGGTAGGGTGCTCAGGGGGAGCAGGCGTGATGCGTTAAAAAGAGTGTGGTGAGGTGGTGATGGTGCAGGCGGCGCTGCTTGGAAGGGGTGTTCCTTGCTCATGCGCGTGCAATGGCTCAGAGACAGGGATTTGTGGGGGGGTACCGGTATGTGACGCGGTGTCCTCATCGGGCGAAGGAGAACGGTGGCGTGCTGACGAATGCGCGTGAACCCATCTGGCGTGGACGCCAACACCGACCCGCAGGTCTCGGCCGGGTCTGCACGGCAGGAGGCATGTTCTGCGCATGTTCGGGGCTGTGGGAGGATGTCAGCGCACAAAGACACATGCTGGACACCACCTGGAATGAACACACAACTGCCACATACACCGCTGTGCGGAGGTGACAAGGGAAGGTCCCCTTGAGGGTGCAAGTGGTTGCAATGGCGTGGGGTGTTGAAGCAGGAGCGCAGGCTTGGGATCTGGCAGGGAACTGCAGGTAACAAGATCCAGTTATCGTTGCTGGCGCTGCCACCGTGTGCTGTGCCCCGGTGTCGAGGGCCGTGTGCATGCCTGGGCTCGTTTGCTGCATGCCTACACGCTACAGCTGCAATGTGGCGTCGGCGTTCGTGGTTGGGGACACCGTGTTTGGATACCGTGCGTTTGGTGTGGGACACCGTGCGTTTGTGCGAAGGTGCGCTGCTCAAGCAGGCTCAAGCCAAGAAGGAGGCAGCGGCGCAAAGGCGTGTATAAGAGTCCTGTGCAACAGCACAGGGGAGAGCCCCAAGAGCCAGGCAGGGGAGAGCCCTTGGAGCCAGGCAGAGCTTGTGTTTTTTTTTCTTTCTTCGTGAGAAGGTTACAGGGGCTCGGAATTCGGTGCTTGGCAAGCACGTGTGGGCGGATATGAACGCTCCACGGACCACCGCGACCTACTCTACCCAAGGCTCGGAGAACTCGTCGCACTGCTTGCGTGCGCCGGCAGGGTGGCAGGCGCTAGTGGGCGCCAGCTGCTGGGCCAAAACAAGATGGGCTTGGGTTTGGGCTTTTGGTGGTGGCGTGGTGCTGGTGCTTGCCAGTGCTGCTCGGGCTTTTGGACTCCCGCTGGCCTGTCCCTTCCCGTCTCCTTATCTGTAACTAGATGGGTCTTCCTGCCTCAGCTGCCTTTCGATAGAGTTGGAGTACCGTAGTGATCTTAAATTTTCGCGATTTAATATTCGCCAGTATGCGTCGAATTTAGAGCGCG
>QAXN01002857.1:0-10241 GCA_004335795.1 Chlamydomonas sp. 3222 | reverse complement strand
CACAGGATGGAGGTGCAGGGACGCATGGGCCACACGATGAGGGTGCAGGGAGGCGTGGGGGACCAACTGGGGGAAATGTGGGGCACAGGATGGGGGTGCAAGGGGGCGTTGGGCACAGGACAGGGTGCAGTGAGGCGTGGGGCACAGCGCACAGGATGGAGGTTCAGGGAGGCGTGGGGGGTGCAGGGAGGCGTGGGGCACAGGATGGGGGTTGCAGGGAGGCGTGGGGCACAGGATGGGGGTGCAGGGAGGGGCAGGGGGTGCAGGTGCGCAGGCCGCGGTTAGCGGCATGCTCTCGGCGTGGCATGACAGCTGCATATAGCAACTGGCAACACGTTGTCACTGTAGGATGATGCATGCGCTTGGCACGCGTGACTTAAGCGAGCACTTACCTAGTCTGGCGTGCTTCGCGCCTTTGGCAGCATCTGACTCCCACCGCCGATCGGGCCTTGACTTGTACGGCGCAACGGCGATGGCCGATGGGACATTGACATGATGAGACATTTCAACTCGTACTGCGCAACGGCGATGGGACATGACGCCGTGATACTACGCTAACGAGTTCAGCAGGATGCAACGTAACCTTTGCCACAAGTTGTTCTCTTTGGTGTTCGGTTGCCAAGCAGTCGGCTTTCCCGCCAAGTGTCCAGCTCCTACCTCGGCCGCTGGAAACGTCGCTACAGGGCCTCATGCGCGTAAGCAAGCACCAGCTTGTTGCTTGTAGAATGCAGGTGGTTGTTTCACCACAGCGCGCGCGGGTGTTGACCGTTTCTACTGTTTGGGAACGGCCGACATCCGTCATCAGTTCCTTCGCTGCAGCCCAGCACACGGCGACCGCAGCACCCTGGCAAATCCTATGCTGTAACACAAAACAACAACACTGCCTTGGAGTTCTCACGCTGCGGGTGCCTTATGCCGCAGGTATCCTCGGACGCGGTCCTGGAGGCTTGCGGCTTTGCCTAGCCCCACCTCCCGCCCGACTCCCGCCGTGCCGTGCGCGCCACGTGCCTCGGTGGCCGCCTGCTGCATGACAGCCTGACCACGCAGCTGCACCTACAACTGGGGCCAGAGCGTCTGATGCGCGGATACGTAGGCAGGCGCCCGCAGCCCCCAACACCAGCAGCTGCGGGCATGCGTGTCGGGCGTGGTGCGGCGGGGGGCTAGGCTGGGCTGCCTGGAGGTCTTGGCCTCGAAGTGCATTGGATATGAGCTTCCAGCGGAGCGTGAAGATCAGATGTAAGTGAAGAGATAGTGTGGGATAGAAAGGCAAACCGTCACCAGCAGGGACGTTCGCGCACCGATGGCTCCGACAGGGGGTCCTGCACCTTGGCAACCACTGTGATGCTGGTATGGGTAAGGAACTGTACATAAGACCTGCACCAACAAGCCGTACCCGCAGCTGGCTGCGTGCGATACCTGTACACGGCGCCGGTAACAGCATGCACCAGACATCACCATAAGAGCCCAAACCTTGTCGTTTCCTAACCAGGCTACCTGGTGCCCCCAACCACTGCAGGCTGGCCGTGTTGGATGCCTGCGCCGGCCATCCCATCACCTCCTTGGGTTGGGCCGGCAGCACCATCCGTTCTCTGCACCTAGCTGGCGCCATCCTGCACGGCAACACAATGTCAGCAGCAGCGGCAGCCGCCTTTCTGCACCTGACCAGCCTTAAGCTGCAGTACGTTGTTGACCTACAGTCTGCCTACGTGCCGTACGCGGAGGACAGGAGGGGGGTGCATGAGGCGTACGGCAGGGCTGTTGCGGCGCTTCTGACGCATGTGGGTCCGCGGCTGAGGGCGCTGGAGGCCACTGGCAGCGCGCACTTCTGGCCGCCCGAGGGCTTTGCAGCCCTGCAGCGGTGCACGGTGCTTACCAGCCTGCAGCTGGAGGCGGGGCGCAAAGAGGAGTACCGCCATCTTGATCTATGCCTCAGTACGTGGGGCTCGTAGTTGGGACCATAGCGGGATAACTGAGAGCGGTGGTTGTGCATCGGCCTGGCTGTGAAGCGTCGCTGCCTGCTACGAGCGTCATGAACGGAGCCGGCCCAGGGCATGTGCCTCCGGTCAGACTTAGGACACCAACGTCAAGCGCCCCGCACTTCATCTTGCACCTCGAATTGGCTGGAAACCCCCAACACAGTCAGGTTCATCTGCACCAACACCCAACCTCTGTCCACTGTACGTGGCAGCTTGGTTCAACCTGTCCACTCAATCCCTTGTGGGACCCCGATGATGCGTTACGCCGCACTCGCAGACTCCCTCGCAGCGGAAGCCCGCGTCCTGTCGTCCGTGTGCCAGCTGACGGGCCTGCAGTCGCTGCACCTCACCACCAACGTGGGCGCCGACGACTGCGATTACGCGTCAGTGGCCCAGTACGCATTCTCCCTCACCCACCTGTCAACCCTCACCGCCCTGACGAGCCTGGACCTGCAGCTGCCGGCATGCTACAGGCCCATTGCCGACCGTTACTCCCGGCTGAAGGGTTGTGTAGGAGATGGTCAGGCGTGGGAGGCGCTGTGGTCGACACAGCGTTCGTCTCTCCTGTTCGCCCTGCGGGGCATGCCTCGGCTGCGACACCTCGGCTGCCGTGACCTGTGGATGGAGCCGCCAGAGCTGGCGCCACTGACCGCCCTCACCAGCCTCACCCTGGGGGGCCTACTGCCGCCGTCACAGCAGCAGCTGTCGTCGAGGGCGGGTGTGGCGGCCTGGGCGCATCAGCTGCAGTATATCGCTGCCTGTGCCCTGCCGCTGCAAGGATTGGCTGCCTGGGCTACCCAGCTCCAGAGTATGGCAGCCTGGGCCCTGCGCCTTCAGGCCATGGTCCCCTGGGCCCTGCCGGCGCAGCTGCAGGAGTTGCACCTGGTCGACGGCGCAACGCCAAGCATCTTGCCGCTGCTGCAGCTGCCCCCCAGCCTCACGCGGATCAGGGCTCCTGGCCTGTGCTTTGGCATGTGGGACGTGATGCTGGGGGGCCAGGTGCTCTCCGGGGAGGCGGATGCGGTGGGGGAAACGATGCATCTGCTCGCTATGTACGCGGGCAACGCTGACCCGTGGTTCAGGGTGGAGGCGGACTGCGACTCTGACCCGATGGAGCCGCTTGAGGAGGGGGCGCTAAGCCACTCCGTGTGGCTTAGCGAGCTGTCGTGGCTGCCCGCTTCCGTGACCAAGCTGGAGGTACAGAACGTGCGCCTGCGTGTGGGCGACGTGGCATGCCTCGCCTCCACCATGCCCAACATCAAGGTAGGCGCGTGTGGGTCCACGAACGGTGATGAGCTCCAGGGGCTGTGCAGCGCACCGGTTGTTGACATTTGTCGGAGTGGTCGCAGTGTACCCGACGCAGTCCTGCACTGCCAAACACTGTTTAGACAAGAGGGCTGTAGCTCACAAGCTCAGTGTCCCGCACGTGTACGGGCCTGCTTGGTGCGGGTTGCTGGCCTGGCACTAGCCAGGCAAAAGCACGCGTCACCTGGTGCCTTTGCTGCACCCTGATAGCCCAGCCCTCCTTTGCAGCGCCATGCGGCCGTATCTCGCCCCATAGTGGCCTCATGTTGAGGGTTAGGCGGCCTACCTGAACGTGCAGCTGCCACCATCCAACAGCCGTGCACGTGTCGCGTCGTGCCTGCGCAGGAGCTGGTCCTCAAGCGCACCCACGTGCCGCTGTCGGCGCTGCTTGCGCTCACTGGCCTGCCGCAGCTCGCCAAGGTGTACCTGGACCTAAGCCACATGAGCCACATCGAAGGGGAGGACCTGCATGCCCTCCTCAGCCTGCTGTGCCGGGAGGTCAGCACCCTCAAGGACATCCAGGTTCAAATCGCAGACGGCGCCCTGGGCGATGACGAGGACACGGACCACTGGGACCTGCACGAACAGCTGTAGGCATGGGGCATTCGAAGCCTCCCGGAGTATCACACCATCATGTAAATCGACTAGTTGTATCGGGGCATCCGGGCGCTGTGGGAGGCAGGGGTTTCGTTACTGGGAGGGATGACGGCCGTGCCCGAGGTCTGGATCCTCAGGCAGCCGAGAGCTGTGGAGACTGGCACAGGCGGCTGTGACTGTCCTGCTGGTCGGGCTGGGACGTATCGTAGTAGTGGAGGGGTTTTCCACATACAGAAGCAAGTGTAACCCCAGTGGGACTGAAGCTCGGTAAGGATGTTCTGCTGCCACCGGGTAGCACGTAGCAGCTGGGAGAAGCATCATCATGGATCATGGTCGGTCTTGTGCGGACGGACTTGTGACAGAATGAGCGTGATATGGGTCGGCTCGTACTGGCAGTGTTATGTGAAACGCTGGTTTTCCCAGAAGCACTCTTCTGCATGGGCCCTTGCTGGGCTCATAGGTCAAGGGAGAGGTGAGACGGTGGCACCAGTTGGCGGTCACCAGCTTGGGTCGATGCTACCGACGGCATGCAGAGCCCGACCGTTTTCTCTGGTGCTGCAAACGCGCTAGCGCATTCATTCCTGACTTAAAAACAGCTTCGAACAGACAGCTTAAGTCGCCAATTACCGGTACCCCGCTTCATTTGGGCTCTCGCGCCACCGGATCATCGTGCGCAACCGGTAACCTTGCGAACACGCCCACCTGCCCGCTGCTGACACTCCCTTCCCAACACCCTGCTCCAGTCTGAACACCAGCAGCAGCATCGCAAGCCACGACACATGAGCTTACAAAGGGCCATCTACTTACAAACTGGATTGCAATATTGCGTCAGCTCAGCTGCCCAGCCCCAGCCGCATCACGGTACAGCACAGCACCTGCCCCGCAAGCAGCACCGGTATCCTACCACCGGGACACTGCGCAGAACCCCACCTCCCCGTTGCGTGCTGCAACTCCCGTAAGTCAAGAGGGCTGGCAAAGCGCTACACGCGCCTGCTGCTGTGCGCCTTCCCTCATTGCGGTAGCCAACTCCGATGCTAAATCATTGAGCTCTCGGCCTGCACCACCTGTTACTCTTCATTTTCAGTACTTTATAGGACAGCGTCAGCTCAGCTCCGCAAACCCAGCCGCATCATGGTATAGCACAGCGCCTGCCCTGCAGGCAGTCACCTACGACTGCACCGTCCTGCACTCGCTGCACGAAAACGCCTCACTTGTCGCCCCACGTGCGTCGCGCCCGTACGGCCAGCTGCCGTACACTGCGCCTGTTATCGTCCAGCGCGCCCACCACAGCCTCCAGCACCTGCGTGGCACGTGGCACGTGGCTTTGCGGCTCAGGCGTACTGTACCCAGACAGCAAAGTCAAAATGGGAGTTGCAGCGCTGGCGCTGGGCGTACGGTATCAGCTAGAACAAACAACAGCACAGCTTGGTGTAGCACCTTTCTGCACTAGCTGTAGGCAAGTGAGCGGTTTTGCGCTGCGGCGCCCATGCTGCTCCACGCTCTGCAGGGGGGCTCGAGCGATGGCCACTCGCTGCCCTGCTGCTGCCCATCCCATACCCAGGCGTTGCCCCCTTTGCCCCGGCCACGGGGTGCTCTACAATTCTATCCTACATGCATCTACGCACCTTTTGCCTTAGCGGGTGCAGCAGGTGGTAGGGGAGCGCATCCATGAGCGCTAACACACAGCGCAGCGCCTCCTCCCGGACGGCGGGGGAGCGGGGGGCCCGGGCGGCGGCGCACAGGCAGGCAACCAGGGCGGGAAGCTCGTCCTCTAGCGCCTGCGTGCGATTGGACACGTGCACGGACGGGAGGCGACTCGTTCACAACATCGCGGGGCTCGCATGCCTTGACACCAACCCATGGTGCAAAGTGGGTCTGGAACGTGGGGCAGTTGAGATGATGATGAAGTTCAGGCAGTCAGTGCGAAACCATTGCTGCAGCCAAAGAATGCGGGTGGGGGTTGTCGTGAGACGTGAGATAGCGCCGGCCTTCACGCGCGCCGCCCCGCATAGAATGTAAGCGCAAGGGGATACCGCGTGGGGATACCGGTAGGCGTTGCTGTGCAGCAGTAGCCGTACCCAGTCGCGCCCTGTCGTGCACCTGCCGTACCTGTCTGATGTGCCCCTGCGTGGGTGCCTGCTGCAGCCAGTCCAGCAGCACGGCTAGGACGCCCTGCAGCGCCGCGGGGCTGGAGGTGGTGGAGGTGGTGGTGTTGCTAGGGAGCTGCTGCCCATGTGCTGCTCCTGCCGCTCCTGTGTCTGTTGCTGTTGCTGCAGCAGAGCACAGCTGGCTTGTGGATTTTAGCAGCAGGGGGCACAACCGCGCAGCCTCCTGCCTGCAGGCCGTCGGGGCACACGCACATGGGTACGGGTGTGTGATGTGCGGCTGGAGCAGGGAGTGAGAGCGCGGCAGCGTGCTGTCAACATGGAGGACGTTACACCATACATCATCACCGTTGTCCGTCAGTTGGGTAGTGCAGGCCCCACGAGACCGCACACGATAGCTACCGGTTCCAGGAGTAAGTCCCAAATCCCTGTCCGAAGCCCTGATGGCCGCGTGCGATGCCCACTTGCCCAGTCATCCTATGACACACGCGTCGCATGTAGCTGTTCCATACGTGGTCATACGCGCACCTGCACAGGGCCCGAGGCGCCGAGGCCGCCAGGCTGGATACGGCGAGCAGCAAGGGAGGGCTGGGGGTGGCGCCAGGGGCGACGCCCGAGTCGCACAGCACCTGGCGAGCGGGAGAACGGGTTCAGATGCAGGTGCAGGTGCAGGTGCAGGTGCAGGTGCAGGTGCAGGTGCAGGTGCAGGTGCAGGTGCAGGGGCAGCATGCGCGGCATTGCGGCAGCGGTACGCGTCATACTGGGTGACGGGTACTCCTCCAGGGCAGCTGCTGGGGCCTGGCATGGCAGGCGGCATGGCAGGCGTGGCCAGCGCAGCCTATGGTTTCTAGCGAAGGGCAGTGAGGAATCCCCCGCCCATTTCCCGCCCCGTGTAGCACCGGGCGCGACTGAGGCGTCTTTGATGCACTGGATACGCGCCAACACTCTGCCAAACAAAGAGCCCAACCGATCCAGGCCCACCTGCACACAGCGCTGGAAGGTGCGCTGCTGCCACAGCACGCGGCACGTGGCACGCTGCGGCCTGCCGTACAGCGACACGCCGCAGCAGCCCGCGCCGTCAGCCACCAACACGCCAAACAGCTGCGCCGCCGCCGCTGCCGCCGGCGCGTCAGCATCCGCCGCCGCCACAACCCCTGCTGCCTCTGTTGGCATGTCAACGTCCATCGCGGCGGCACCAACACCGCCGCCGCCATCCTGCTGCCCCGCCGCCACCGCCGCCGCCACCAAGCACGTCTTCAGCGCCATCAGCGCATCCTCTAGCGACGGGTGGTTGCGCATCGCCAGCGCCCGCCCCACCCATCCCACCGCCTGGACGAGGACCACCGGCGGTGGTGCAGCGGCGACGCCGGCGGGCGCCAGCACCGCCAGCACCCGCGGCCGAAACTCGCCGTCTAGCCAGGCCGCCAGCTCTCCATCGTCCTGCCAACGGTTCACCGCCGCCGCCAGGGCAACCGCCGCCACGCTAGCAAACGACGGGTCGACGCCGCCGACAGCGCCGGAGCCGTCACCCGAACCGCTGTGGGCTATGTGTGGGTGTGTGTGCTGTGCGGACAGCAGGATGAGCTGCAATAGGGCGTCTGCCAAGGCGCGGGTGCTGCTGGGTGCGAGGACGGAGGGGCGCAGGCCGGCCAGGGCTGCGCAGCACACCGCCAGCGCCAAGGGGTGCGACCCATGGGTACCGGCCTGGGGCGGGGACACCGCCGCAGAGGCAGCGGCTGGGTCTGCGGCCGCAGCGGCGGCGGCGGAGGCTGCTGCTGCAGCCGTAATGTGCTCCGCAGACGCTAGGGCAAGCTCTGCCATGCATGGGCGTTGGTTTGGGCGAAACAACCAGTGAGTGCAGGGCAGTAGACGAGTGGACGGGGCGGTGAGGCCCAGGGCTGGTTCCTGGTATCCGGAAACGGCAAGCAGGCCTCAGGTGCAAGGGCCGGTATGCCAGGTCCTCATGAGCAGTGGGGCGTGAACAAAATGTCCACAATAACGAGGGAGGTACCAGTAGCAATCTTGGGCACTTTTCATTGCCCAACTCTACACGACGCACTTTGTGAACACCACGACTCAAGCAGGCACGAGCATCCTTGCGAACACCACGCCGCAGGCGAGCACGGAACTCCCATCCCTCCTGTGAACGTGTCGGCACACGACCACCCACCCAGCTGCTGCCTCTCGTCGCAGCACGCCACCAGCTCCTCCACCGCAGAGCACCACGCCCCGGCCCTGCACTCCACCCCTCCCCCACCTCCCCCACTGCCCGCCCCGGAGGCCCGACACCCCACTCCTCCCCCACCACCCGCCACCGCCGGGTCCTGCAGCCACGCCGCGGCGGCGCCGCCGCCCAGGCCGACGGGCGGCAGGGTGGCGGCGGACGCCAGGATGGCGGCGGCGAGGCGGTGGGCGGCGTACGACACTGCCGTACACTCGCGAGCGTGCGAGTCGTTGGCTGCCGCCGCCGCCGCAAGGCAGCCTCGCTGTTTGGCGGGAAGGAGCTCTGTGGCCAGCTGCAGGAGCGCACCCCGTTGGGCGGTCGACCACTGACGGCGAAAGAGGAGGGCAGCAGGGCACGTCAGGGAAGGGGACACCATGTACGTCACAACACACATCGCTTTTGGGGCACTGCTTTGCCTACATGAAAACGGTAGCTTGTGTATGCAGCACCTGCCAACAGCAAAACGTATGATGGCGAATGCTCGGCCAGCTGTATGTGCAACAGACATGGGTGTTGCGGCCGCAGGCTTGTCGCAGGCTCACGGCCCCTGACATCCTAATGAGCACTCGACACCGAGCGACCGCTCCATTCAAGCAACCACTGCACGCCGTGCCCGGCGTAGCGCAATGCCACGCCCCTGTTTGCCCAGTGCTTGCCCACCTCCGCCTGCACCTGCTCCTGCTCCCCCTGCTGCTCCTGCTGCGTGGCATGCTGCGGCTGCAGCAGGGGCTCCATCTCCAGCAGCAGCTCGGCCGCCAGCAGGGGAGACCCCAGGCCCAGGTGAACCAGCAGCCGCAGGGCAGCCAACGCAGCCTCCGTACCCACACCCACACCGCCGCCCACAGCCCCGCCCTGTGCCTCATGTGCCTCCTGCGTCGCGACCGTTGGCTGGTGGTTGACACGAGCCTGGCGCTGCAGAGCCAACATGGGCGCAACCAACAGCTGCACCACCCTCCGGGACACACGGTGCTCTAGGTCGGCATCACTGCCAGCGCCGGTCCCAGCAGAAGGTGTGGACGGCGTCAGCAGGTGCAGCAGCAGACGCAGCGCAGCAGACGCCTCCTCCTCCACCCGCAGCGCCCGGCCCCATGCCAATCGGCAACGCACGGCGGCCGCCGACCCCACCCCGGGACTGCACACCCCGCTGAGCGCGCATGCGCACAGCTGCCCAGCGGCCACCAGCTGCTCATCCCCTGTTATGAGCAGCGACTGGAGGCCAGGCGGAGGTGCTCCTTCTGCCACTCGAGACGAGGCCCCAGAGGCGGACGCCGCCGACGCCGCAACCGCCCCCAAGCCCGCCGCAGCCGAATGCAGGTGCAGCAGCGCCCGCCACGCCGCCACAACCGCCAAGCGCAGCTGTACGGCGTCCTCTGCGTCAAAGCCCTGCTCTGCTGGCACCCCACCAGAGACGCCTGCCCCTGGAGCTGCCGCACCCACATCCACATCAACGTCCATCGGCGCGTGGTGTACGACACCTTCGGCTGCTCCTCGCGCTCCTGCTGCTGCACCCAACCGCTCGCTCAGCTGCGCCATCGCACTGACCAGCGCGTCCTTGACTTCCAACAGCTTTGCAACCGCCGAGCCGTCGCTACTGCTGCCGCCTTGGCACACCGCCGGGAGCTCCCCTGCCGCCGCCTCCAGCACGGTGAGCAGTACGGCAATGCAGTACAGAACCTGGTCGGCCCTGCCGTATACGTCCGGCGACGCCACGGCCTGTACGAGCAGCTGTAGCAGGGGCTCTAGGGCGGCGGCGTGGACGCGGACCAGGGCGGCCGGGCCGGCGGCGGCAATCTGTGGGCATTGTATCCACAAGGAACGGTTAAAGCTGTCGCTGCAGTGGGATGGGGTCAGGGTGAAAACCGCATGTACAGCCAGGGCATGCACTAAGGGGAACTCCGGCTGCAGCGTATGCGCAATGCGGATGTACGGCACGAGCTCGCTCTGCATGCTGGGTTGAGCGCAGAAGCACGGCAGCTGCCGTACCCTGCCGTACGCAGGGGATGCCTCAGAGGCAAGGCGGGGCTGGGGGGGGGG